>JAAGKR010006191.1:0-44956 GCA_011419295.1 Clarias macrocephalus | reverse complement strand
TGAATTATTACCACAGCAGCAGTTTGCATTTTTTAACAGCACTTTTAACTATTAAACAGGCAAACAAACATAAAAAAAACACTAATCCACAATGCAGCAGCAGAATCAGTACATCTTTAGGTGGTAGGATCACCTCCACACCACTAGGTGTTGAACTAATGTCTCGAGGGCGCACCAAACCGTTTTTTTTTTCTTTAGCGCGAGGAAACGGCAAGTGCTTCCTTTTCCGGTTTCTCTCTCAAGATGGTAGGTGTTGTTTTATTTCAGTTTTACCGCAATCGAATTGAATCCACAGAAAATCCACTTAAATTTAAGGCGCTTGTTGTGGTTTGGGTTTATATTCGCTTAGCTGTGTTGTTTTGTGGTATTATTTGTAAAGTTTAAGTTTGATTCATGTGGATATTTTTGCTAGCGCGTAGAGTCCTGGTTCACAGCCCGGATCTGCACTAGGCTGTGTGATAAGGGACGCCAAGCTCATATTAAAATAAATACTTTATTTCGGTTTTTCAAAAGTTGTCAGTTATGGTTTATATGAATTAATATTTAAAATAAGATTAGTATTAGTTTGCTAGTCGGGCCTGTGTTCACACTTCTACACCAGGGTTCTCATTCTATGTATAATGTATTATAGCGACGTTTACGTACAATCTCCATTAGACTGTCGCTTTGCATTTGAAGCTCGTGTTAAATACATTTTTGTGATTACAGGCGGACACAGAGCAGAAGAAGAAGCGTACCTTCAGGAAGTTCACCTACAGAGGAGTCGACCTGGACCAGCTCCTGGACATGTCCTAGTGAGTAGAGGATTTGGACACTTGTCACTTTTAGAAGGAAATCCAGTGTGTTACACGTGTGTACTTTTTTTTTTTTTTAAACACACTACTAAGAAATGGTACCCAAAATTCGGGTGGATGAACTCATAAATTGAACAAGTTCTGAATCAAAAAAGCATTTTTAATTTTATTACACCTTTTACAAAGCATTTACATTTTGACAGTCACTAAACTTTCACATGAAGCAAGAACTATAAATTTATCTAAACTATAATCTCAGGACGATTGCGCATAATAGACTAATAATAGACTAATAATACTTGCTCTTGCCATTTTAACTCTATGAAGGTAGTTTGATTTGATGCAGCAGTCAAACAGCCTCTTTTTTAAGCAATTGTCTGTTATTGTGAACTATCTCCCAACCAAACTCAGCTTCAGACTTTAAATGTGTTGCTGTGAAATCAGAATCAAAGTACTTGTAACTCACAGGTTTCCGCTGTATATTTCTGGCAATTTTTTTGTCCTGTTTAAAAATGGTACCAAAAATCACCCATGATTCAGTTTGTCATCTGAAACTGTGTACTCCTTTTCCTGTTAAAGTCATCAGGTAATTTTTGTTGCATGGAAAAGTAACTGGCTTCACTGTGTCTGTTAATTAAGTGAGCAGCTCATGCAGCTGTATGGCGCTCGCCAGAGGAGGAGGTTGAACCGTGGCCTGAGGAGGAAGCAGCAGTCTCTCCTGAAACGCCTGCGCAAGGCCAAGAAGGAGGCACCTCCTATGGAAAAGCCAGAGGTGGTGAAGACCCATCTGCGGGACATGGTCATCCTGCCTGAGATGGTGGGCTCCATGGTCGGCGTGTACAACGGCAAGACCTTCAACCAGGTTGAAATCAAGGTGAGGCAGTGGGAAACATTGGACTTTATGTAAAGTTGAATGTAGATGCAGGCTGCTGAACAGGTTATGGGTATGTTGTAATGATTTAAGGGGTAACTGCTTTATTATACCCCGTGTTTTTTTATAGGTGGTATTTTTAACCTGCAGGGAAAATGTTTAGCATTATCAAATGGCTTTTTGATGATTCATGTTAGTTTGTCTTCAGTTATGGTACAAGGGAGAAGGGGGTTTGATAATGCCCAGTGTGGGGGTAGTGGTGACTCAAATGGTTTAGGTTCTGGGTTACTGATTAGGGGGTCCAGGGCCCAGCTCCGGCAAGCTCCCCCACTGTTTAAGTTAAGTCTTTGTCACATGTATGTTACAGCACATGGTAATTTCTTTGCATATCTTTTCGCAATCAAGGTCAGAGCGCAGGATCAGCCATGATGCAGCGTCCCTGGAACAGATAGGGTTAAAGGTCCTTGCTCAGGGGCCCAACGATGGCAACCTGGTAAAGCTGGGGCTTGAATCGCTGACCATCCGATCAGTAACTCTGCCTTAGCCCTCTGAGCTAACTCTGACCTAGCAAGGCTCTTAACCCTATCTGGTCCAGAGGAACCGTATCCTGGATGCTCCTGTGTTCTGACCTCTGCTTCATAACTGGGATATGTGGGGGAAAATCATTTCGCTGTCCTGTAAAGAACATGACAAATAATTGAATCTTTATTTTGCTGTATTATATGAACATTTATGTTCATTTATTTTTTAGTTTATTACTTAACTTAAACTCTCTCACCTTTGTACCTGTTACTTTTATTGAAATATTAGCTGAATACTCCAAATTTATGTTTTGTACCATTTAGGCAGGTTGCGAATAAACCAAAATGTTATTTTGGTCAAATGGATGCAATAAGTTTCTCAGGACTTAAAAAGAGCTAATATAATTAATTTTACTTGTTCTTTTCCTTTTCTTGCAGCCTGAGATGATTGGTCACTACCTTGGAGAATTCTCCATTACATACAAGCCTGTTAAGCACGGTCGCCCCGGTATTGGTGCCACCCACTCCTCCCGCTTCATTCCTCTGAAGTAAAACATAATTGATGTAAATAAAAGTGACTTCCATCACATGAAATTCTCATTCTTGTGTGCTGAAACTCTGACTTTCTAAGGCATTTTGATTATTTAATAAGTAACATTTAATATACAAACAACCTCCACAAACAAGATTTTTACTGTTCCAAAACTAGAACAGAAAAGGTTTTACTGCAGTATGCTGAATGTAATTTTGGCCCATTGATGGAGAAAAAACATCAGACCAGAGAAGTTACATGAGAAAACAGCACAGATATGCTTATACTTCAGAGGGTGTAGAAGTGGACATCTGTCACACATTGATGGTTGGAAGATTCGGTTCATACCACACTATTTGCCTAAGTCTTCTGTAACAAATGTCTGTCTATATTTGGAGTTGACACAATAAGATCCACAATACGTGAACAGACAGTAGAGAACATCTTGGAACTGATTTACTGATCCAGAGCCTGTTGTGGAAATGCACCCTTTTAGGCTAATTTAGAATAACCCTGGAACCTGCAGTGGCAGCATCTCACCAGAAGGTGGTACTGTTCAATCGGCACTTTTTTCATGTACAGTGAGTGAAGGGAATCTTTGAACGTGTTCTTTTCATACATACAAAAGTATTATAAATTAAAATATATGCAAATAAATGATTTTTAAGAAAGTAGTTTCAAAATGATACACACTTTAATGGGTTAAACAAAAATCACATTAAATATGGCCATTTTTAAAATTTATTTTACCAACTCCCTCCATTCTCACAGACCCAGAAATAATTTGGACAAACTCACTCCTCTACAGATATAAAACAGAAAATTTTATATTGGGGTTGTCAGCAGTGACTGGTGTAGCAGCTGTCCTTCACTGTGTAACAGTAGGCAGCATCGTAATACTGTGTGGAAATAAAACATCTGCTGAAACATTGGAGCAGAGTGAGAAGCATCAGTTAAGGTCCGGTGACTGATTCAGCCATTTACAAACATTGCTTTAAGAAGCTCTTGGCTTTGGTGAAACTCTTTCCTATCCCCATTTGATGAAATCTGAGCACCAAGTGTATATATATTTAACCCAGACCCATTTCTCCTTTTAGGGAACACAGACCAAAAAGAGCACATGGACCACATTTTAGATTGTCACATGCCATTTTATGACATGATATTCTTAATTTGTTTTATATCAATTTGATCAAGAAATCCACCACATAAGGCGGTGTTATATCAATGGAATTGTTAAATAGGATGAAAGTTATTTTCAGTAACAAAAACCAAACCTTTTAAAATTTACTAGTCCTGTCATATTTGCTTCCCAAACACATCACCATTTTCACAGATTTACAGATTGTCACATGACTGCATTAGGATGTTCATTAGATGGGATAATCATCAATAAACATCAGGGACACCACTTTACTCTCAAACATACATAACACTGTCTCTAGATACTGTGCAACAAATAAAGTGATATGCTAAGCTTATGAGCCTTACTTTCCTTCTGCATATTCATCTCTTCCAATCATTCTGGTACAAGGTACAGTAATCCTTTATGTGAACAAGCAGCTTGAGTGTTACCAGTGGTTGGCTTCTTGAGGTATTTACATCTGTGACATGCAATTATACCACTAAATGCTCTTGACTTACCAACTGTACTCAACTCAACAATGTTCATCAGTCAGAGTGTTTGGGAACACTCAATTTGCCTAATGTACATGTCTTTGGACTGTGGGAGGAAACCGGAGTATCCAGAGGAAACCCACTAAGCACAGGGAGAACGTGCAAACTCCATGCACACAGAGGTGGTAATTGAACCCGGGCCCTGGAGGTGCAAGGTGACAGTGCTAACAACTAAGCCACCGTTTTACGCCTTCAGTCACATCTTGTTCATGTCATTTCAAACGTGTGGTAATGAATGTTGTTCCAATACTTATTGACCTGACTGTATGAAGTAGAAAATGTCATTTTTTTCTCC
Source organism: Clarias macrocephalus (assembly GCA_011419295.1). Taxonomy (NCBI): domain Eukaryota; kingdom Metazoa; phylum Chordata; class Actinopteri; order Siluriformes; family Clariidae; genus Clarias; species Clarias macrocephalus. The sequence goes on along the minus strand of JAAGKR010006191.1, from coordinate 40,266 downwards.
TCACTATGGAATACCTCTGGTGTGTTCTCTTATCATGCCAAACTTGGTAGATCTTCATTGTGTAATCATGTACATTTTGTAGTTTTTGGTAGCGTTATCGAGTCTTGCTCTGGGGTTGCAGTCTCAGATGTCAACCTTGACATTTCACTGAAGGTGCTGCTTTTGCTAGCATTTGGAATCGCTGTTTCCTCTTTGGGTTTGGAGGCGGCTGCAGGCTGCCAGAGAAAAAATTCATGCAACAACGTATTGACTGTATCGGGGCACTCCATCATCACCATATGGCTTCCATCTTCAATGACTTTCAAGAAGCCCAGAAGCAGTATCTGTCAAGACATTGAGTATAATTAAAATTTGATGGACTGGTTCTCACTTTCATACGCCATAGCTGATCTGGAATATGGAGTGTTTTGATTACAGATCATTAAACTGTTTACCTCTGCCATGCGCTGGTCCTCTTGCAATGGCACAAACCTGTCATACATGCCGTGTACCAGGAGGACTGGCACAGTGAGTTCAGCATGGTACACTTCATCACCCTCTGGCCAGTACTGCCCGTTCATCATTGCACGCAGCACGAAAGGTGATACGTTGAAGGCATTTTTTTCCTTCAGTAGTTTCTTTTCCTTTGTGCCCTGATGAGCAAAACCAGCCCTAGAGTCCAGAGAATCAGAATGATAATATGCTATTACAACTTGCTAAGACTTGCTAAAAAAATATCTTACATCAGGAAGCTCCATGATAGGCATGGGGACAACGAGTGGAGTACACATGTTGGCAGATTGAAGACCGAACAGAGGCTGGGTTCCAGGGCTGTCGGTCCTCCACCGTTAATCATCACCACTTTATGAACTTGATCTGGATACTCATGAGCCAGAAAGGTGCAGAAAGACACGCTAGAGGGGAAAAGAGAAAGACGGCACCTTTCCGATACTGATGTTAAAACAAGACTAAATTAATACTATTAGCGAAACAATCAACCTCTTACCCATATGAATGCCCAATGAGGATATTCCTCTGTTTCGCGTATCTCATAAATATGAGCCTTACATCATCAGCAAGGGCATAAAACGTGTACGCAGCTGTGATCTGAGGTGCAGCGCTCGCTCCATGGCCAGCTAGGTCAGGCGCGATCACCTCATAACCCAGCTGAGAGAAATAGTCCAGCTGGCTCTCCCAAATATCTATAGAGCCTCCTACTCCATGAATGAAGAACAAGGCCACATCGGTGTGCGTCTCTTTGCACCGACCGATCTTGCGCTCGCAGTCGATCATGACGGTACGCTTGGGCTTGCAGCATTTACGCTGTGGCTGTTCACGTGCTACTGCCATGCTGGACTCTACCACCTGTCCTGTTTCTGTGTGGTTACTGTGCGGCTCCACGCCGCCCTCTCCATTTCCGCAGGCCGGATGAGATGCCTCACTCGTGTTTTCAATGAATAACTGTCCGCTGGGATACATAGTGATTTTCCTTTTACAGCTCACAGTTCCCACGTCGCCGGTCTCCGGTTCCTCCGTCACAGCTCGCTGAGGGTTAATATGACAAACACGCATCACCCTACCGGGCTTTACCTCTATAAACTCGAAACGTTCTGCAGGCTCTGATGTTCTAACAGGGACCACAATGTTTGCAGACTTCCCCGATAAACAACAGAGAAGTCCATCTATGAAGCCGGTTAGCATAGTGAACACCTGTGGCTGAGGGAACCAGCTGGCATATGCAGGTAGCTGCGCTCGTCTGAAATGAGAAATACACACTGTGAGATATTTGTATCCAGGAATAACCTCATACTAATATTCCCTACTGCGGCCATAATATATTAGATTACAGATGATCCCAGAATTACGGCGGTGTTACATCCTGGCAAACCCAATCTCATGTCAGAACGATGGTAAGATGGATTGAAGATTCTACACATCTAACCTACGAAGAGCATAGCCTTAAACTAACTTACCTTAAACCTGCTTAGAATACTTTCAATCATGTGTAAAAGTTTGTACGCCCCTCTTTGAATTTGATGTTTTTGTGTAAAATCTTAGTAGAAATCATCTGATCATAGATGGCCTTCATATTAGACAAATACAACCTCAGACAAACAAATACATAATATAACGTTTTTCACTGTGGAGTTTGCATGTCCTCCCCGTGCTTGGTGGGTTTCCTCCGGGTACTCCGGTTTCCTCCTACATCCCAAAGACATGTAGGCTAGGTTAATTGGCATTCCCAAATTGGCCGTAGTGTGTGAATGAGTGTGTGTGTTCCCTGCGATGGATTGGCACGCTGTCCAGGGTGTACCCCGCCTTGTGCCCTGGGATAGGCTCCGGGCCCCCTGTGACCCTGAGTACAGGATTAAGCAGTTTAGATGATGAGTGAGAGTGAGTGAATACTAAGTACCCCCTTACTGCTTCCACAGGATTTAAGTAGGTTGCAGCCAGGTGCTGCTAATCATCAGCATTTGATTAATTCACCATCAGCAGGTTTGGCAGTTTGCTGGTCTGGAGCATTCAGTTCTGTGTTAACACAATGCCAAGAGAAAAAGACGTAAGCAATAGTCTTTCTGAAGCAATCGTTGATGCACATCCATCTGGAAAGGGCTATGAAATAATTTCCAAACAATTTGGACTGCAATGTTTTACACTGAGAAAGATTATTCACGAGTGGAAAGCATTCAAGACAACTGCCAGGCAGCCCAACGTCTTTCAGTAGAAACACCTCAAGCACAGTGGTGGAGTTATGAAGGTCTGGGCTTGTTTTGCAGGCACAGGACCGTGACACCTTGCTGTCATTGAGTTGATCATGCACTCCTCAGTATTACCATTTTTCTAGAGGCAAATGTAAGGGCCATCTGTCTGACAGCTAAAGCTTGGGCAAAACTGGGTCATGCAACAGGACAATGATCTGAAGAACACCAGTAAGTCTACATCTGAAAAAAACAAAAATGATGCGAGAGAGTTATTGGCTCGACAATCTAATGAATCATGTGGGTCTGGCCGAACTTCAGGCACGCTCCAGGCTTGCATTTATTCAGTCTGTACAGCACACCGACAGGAAACATGGCCGTCACAGACTTGCAGCTTTCACTCCCTCAGGTTTAAGTTCATGCACCTTGGCAAGACACACTGCGGTCTCTCTCTCACACATTCTCACTGGTCTTTTCTCACTTTTTGTGAAAATACAAGGAAGAAAACTTCTCGCTGATGTTGCTGCTGTCTATAGCATCATGAAAGAGTATCGCTATTCGGGAAACAATCAAAATTCCGAACTTTTTTTTATTACACTCATATTGCTTTTGCACCATCATAATCTCAAAAACAATCATAAGTCAGACACCTTCTTAGTACCTATTGGTCAAAAAAACTTACCAATGCTAATAGAGGCCCATTGGACATACTGGTTCCATAATATTGCCAGTACTAGTTTACAAAATACTCTACAGCCACCCATATGTTTTTATAGCAAGATGCATAGAACCATTTCAATTGTAAAATCAAATAGGTGACGTTATGGATTGGAGCGTTTCCCATGCAAAGTCTGTGAAAAGCAAGAGACAAATCTTTGTTTTTCATTTCAAGTCTTTTGTGTGTATTTCAACATGTAGTTGGCTTAAAAAAAAAAGAATTGTCTTAAATCAAGTGTCACAGCCTCTCAGCTAATTTTGTTTGAGGCTGTGTTACTACTACTGTCATCCTTTTCCACTAATCTGTGGTCACGTCATTATTAACTCAAACACAAGTTTTACTGATCTTAAAATGTTGGTGGTCTTTCGGCTGCTCCCAGCAAGTGGTCACCACAGCAGACCATCCGATCCGCACACAAGCATGGCACAGGTTTTATGCCGGATGTCGTTCCTGACGTAACCCTCCCGTTTTATCCAGCTGCATCCTGCGGCTGGGGTTTGGTAATTGGCTAGGAATCGAACCCGGGCCTTCCACATGGTAGGCGAGAAACCTACCACTGAGCCACCAGTGCCTTATAGCTGTGTGTCTGAGGCGTTATTTTTAGCCTTTAAACTGTTAGAAATGCACTTAGTATTCACGACACAAAAATCATAGGCTTGTTTTCTAACCTCAGAACGCTGTTTGTTCCGCAGGAATCAGAATGTTCACTAAAATAACATATATATATTTTTTTTCTTTTTTTTTTCTTTTTCTTCTCTCTCATGGACATGAGTCAGGATTCACCAAAATACCTCTCTGGCTTAGTTTTACACCAAGTAAAGATTTAGCTTTAAATACAAAAAGTGCAAAAACATGCAACTGAATCTCTAAGCATTAAATTTCTAAGTTTCCAACAATTAGATGTATAGAAGAAATATGAGTTTATTTACAAGACAATTATTATATTATTACAATATACAAGCTATTTGCATTATTAGATAAATATTTATTTTGAACATTAACAGAGGGAATTGTTATCAGGAATGAATGCACGTAAGGATTTTATCTAAATACTAAAACCTTCATAGTCAGATTTAAGGCCAGGAGCAGTTATTTATGTAAGGCGTTACTTTTTAATTTAAAAATATTTCCGTTAACAAACACTCGATGCAAAATATTCCATTTCAAATCAGAAGAATTGAACTGGAATTTTTCTTACCTAACAAATAACTAAAGTGAAGCATAAACCATTCGAGGTGCTCTGGAAACACATTGCTGATAATCTGCTGCAGGTAATCCGAGAGCGTAATCCAACCTGTTGTTCTGTGGCAGATTTGAACTTAATAGCTGCTTTTCGTCCTCGTGTGAAACCTCTAAACCATGTCTATCTGTTGTTCACCTTTAGCCCAAGTGTGTGTATTTCTTTGTTGCTCTTCTGCCTGTAAATCTACAGATTAAACCGGGATTACACCTGAGTCCATCTGCTGGCTCAACAAGCGGTTATGGTGCGTCGTCTTCTCCAAAAACAATAGCGCCCTCTGGTGGTCGGTTGACTGTCGGGACTGTGGGATTAAATTTTTTTTTTTTTTACTTACCCAAAAATACCACATACATATATACATACATCTAGGAACCTCTGTGGTGGCAAATGGTGACCATTGTATTTATTCCCATTTTGACAACCATGGTAGGACCTCTGGTCAACATTCACACACTATGGGCAATTTGGGAACTAATCTGCAGGTCTTTGGAAGGAAACCAGAGTACCCTGAGGAAAACCACCAAAACTTTGCACTCTCCATGCACACAAACCCTGAGACGGGAATCGACCCCAGACCCTGGAGGTGCGAGGCAACAGTGCTAACCACTAAGTGACCCTAAATACTTCCTACACACAATCATTCACTGAATAGTTTTTGAGGAACACTATACTAATAATGATGAATTTTATATCCGACTTTGTTACCCAAACAGCCTTAGTTCTTCACGCACTGGATTTCACTTGATGTTGGAAACACTCCTTTGAGATTATAGTCCATGTTCATATGACTGAATCATGCAATTCCTACAGATTTTTTACAGACACACTTTCACGCTCTAAATTTTTTTCTCCTCCCACATCCCAAAGGTGTTCCATTAGATTCAGATCCGGCCACTGAACTCATCATTATGTTCACAAAACCAGTTTAAGACACCCGTTGCTTTGTGGCCCTGTGCATTAACATGCTGGATGTAGCCCGGAAAAGATGGCAAATTGTGTCTATGCTGCTTTTCTGCTCAGCACAATTGCACAGTGATTATATCCTTATATTTAACCTTGCTAGTCATTTTTCACTGACCTTTCTCATGGACAAGGTGTTTCAGTCTGCAGTAGTGCTGTGTACACTGTTTTTTCTTCTTCACTGCCCCATTCTGAGTCAACTCTATAGAGCTATTTTTGTGGCAATCCCAGGAGATCAGCGCTTTCAGAAATGCTCAAATCAGCCTGTCTGGCACCAACAAGCATGTCATCCTCCATGACTGGAAAAACGTAGCCTGCGCTGATGAACCCTAGTTACCTGCTGAAGCACACAGTCACAGTCATTTGACTCTAACAGCATTAATCTATAGACACAACCTTTCATGAGTTAATAGTCCAGGCTGGTGGACGTGATGTAAGGAAGTGGGGAATGTTTTCTTGGCCCACATGGTCTACATGGACTAGGACGTTTCCAACATCTTGTGATATCCATGCAATAAAGTGCTTGGTAAGGAAGTTTCCTTAAATAGTTAAATTTCAAAACTATGTACACCACAAAAAAATTATATTCGACAAAGCATTTCTAGTGAGGAATGATCACTGAGTCTGCGTAAAAAGGCTACAGACATGTAAACAGAGCTTTGTCCATTCCACCTGGCAAAAAATATCCTTGCGTTCAGTGAAACTGATAACTCTGTTAAGCTTCACAAGAGCACTTGTACATCTATTTATAAAAACATTACTGATTCATGACAGGATTTAACAGAGGATATCTGGATAATTTCTTATCCTGGCTTCTTTTTTCCCCCTTCAAATATACCAGCAGTGTGCCTCATTAGAGAACACCACATGAGCCAGACTCTCTCTAGGAGCACATCTTTTGCTCACTGAATTTGTTGCCATGAAGGTGACTATAAAAAAAATTATTCTGAAAAAGTATCTTTATAGCCACAAGAATAAACTAAACTTACACATGACAAGTCCACTCTACCTTACTCATCCTTACCCATCTCATCCACACACAGCTAATAAAATGTTCAATTCTGAATACTAATTGTATTTGTGTAGTGATGATCTTAAATACAAGCTAAACACTTCTTCTTTTTTTTTTTTTTACCTGAAACATTTCAAAAAGAAACTTTCATGGTAAATACACTGCCTGGTCAAAAAAGTCACACTTCAGTTGATGTGTGAAAATGATTGCTCTTTCATCATCTGAGTCCTGGAATAATCCTGTGCCATTAGGCAAGAAAAACTCCATTTATGCGATGATATGGTAATTCAGTAGTCAGCTGACTACATTTTGTTGCCACAACATTACTGAGCCTAGACCTGACCAGCTGAACTAAGCTATGATAACACTGCTTCCAGAGGCTTGTACAGTGGCCACTATGCATGATGAGTGCATCACTTCATGTGCTTCTTTTCTTACCGAAGCTCATTGCTCTGGACTAGGGTCAATCTGGACTCATCAGACAACATAGTCTTTTCTCCAAAGTCCAATCTTTATGCTCTCTAGAAAATTTAATCCTTATTTCTGATTAATCTCACTAACAAGTGGTCACACAACTGTTTAGTTCCAATCCTGTGAATTCTCATCACATTGTGTATAGAAATGCTCTTAATTTCACTAGTAAACATAGCTATGTTCTTTACTTTAGATTTTTAAGTGTTTAAATGGTCTACATATATGATTTGGTCCCGACCACATTTCTTCCATAAAGTTGATGAATTAGCTGTGTCCTTCTAGGGTTTAATGTGTCGAAGGGTTCTTAACCAAGTTCCGGTAATGTCCGGGAATCTCCTTAGTTGTTCTGTTTGCTGGACGCAGCCCAATAACTTCACCCTTCTGAAATGTTGACTTCTTTCGCCAGGTAGTATATAATAAATGAAGTCTAACTGTAATTTAAAAATTGCCTAACAAAGAAAAAAAAATATATAATTGTTGATCTTTTAAATTTTCTTTTAAAACAGTTTGCATTAACAATTGGTGGCTGTATATGTAAAGTTATCGAGTGGTCAGTGTAAATCTTATCACATGTAAAAAAAATTTAACAACAACAACAAAAACTAATCTATGTGCCCATAAACCCCTTTTAACTATTAATGGTGTAAGATGCTTGTTTGTGTCAAACTCAATTACCTTATCAATACTGGGGCTGATTACACATGGTTTAGCCAACACTATTGGCTTGTTCTGCATTGCAAACTTTTAATAACACAACAAACACACAACAAAACTTTGCATTGAAGAGGGAAAAGGAGCACTTAAAGAGAAACTACACACACCTTAGCTTTCCTCACATTGCATTTCCCAGTGGTCTAAAAACCATTAAGGGGACATATTTTAGTTTAAAAATATATATATAAAGGGGCTACATGCAGAAACCTCTTTTAACAGATGCCTTACAAACATATCGTCTGAATCGTCTGTTACAAACATATCGTCTGAATGTTTTTTTTTTCATTCATACATATACAAGCAGATAAAAGGTTGTAGTGTAGCTCTGATTAATGCTTGAAAACCAAGCAGAGAACCAAAGCATGGCACTGAATTCTAATATAAAATAAACCTTCTTTACTATTATTCACAATCAACAACCTGAACTAGTCGAGCACACAGAGCTTTCAATCATATTCTTAGTGGATGACTGGATATACTGTATATATAAAAAAAAATCTGCCTCAGAATCTGCAAAGGGACTAAATCAGATGGAAAGCATTTAATATTTTACTTGACCATCATTCATACATTCAAGAACGGACCAAAATTTGGCTGAATCCTAGGTAATGAGTGTTTTGTTGTTGTTGTTTTTTAAACATTTTCAAAACAGTACCACTGAAACAACTTCCAATTTCCAAGACATGATCAATGCAAATAAAAATGATCAAAGTCTTAACAGTGCGATCATGCACAATTAGGCACACGCTAGGTAGATACTACATCACTTACACCAGTACTCCTATGTCTAAATTTGCCCCTTCCCCCAAAATATTTTCACATGTCTATAAACTGCCTGTCAGTACAGGAAAAAAACAATCCACAGCTGAGCTACTGGGAATGACTATTAAACTGGACTTAAAATTTGCACACACACAGACACACACATCCACGCACAACACTGTGTGATGCAGGCTAAAGTTTGCCACGCGCTGCCAAATTCCTTCACGGTCAAGACTTATATTCTGACTTGAGTCAGCACCCAACTCTCCCTACACTACCTGAGCAAATTTCAGTGCACCAGGTCGACAGATTCGGGCAGTGGAAGCTAATAGCGACCCTAAGTGTTTTTATCGCCAGGCTGCAAGGATGCACGATGGGACAAGTTTGACAGGAAGCGCTGAATTAAAAAAACAAAACAAAAAAATAACAAAACACCATAAAAAAGGTCTCACTTTTCGCTTTCATTTTTTAAAGCCAGTCTCATGTGCAGGTGTCTACAAGAAATGTAGACCATATTTTATTCTGAAAAGGCTGTCATTTTTTGTGCCTGTCCCTGTGCTGTTTGGTAACAATCCAGTTTAGGAGTCTTCGTTCATTTCCTGACTGTCGGTCCGTGCGATTTTGCGCGAAGGTGCAGGACTGCCTCCTTCACCCTGCTCTTGCTCTCGTTCCCGCTTCTTGGCTGCGTTCTGCAAACACACACACACACACACACACACACACACACACACACACACACACACACACACACACACACACAAAAGTTACTTAGAGGTTCAGAATTGGATTACAGAACTGCAATGTCACAACACAGCTTTTCAGTTATGGACAGGATTCGTCGCTACATCAAAATGCGCTGCAAAAATGTGTAATGCAATACAAATTTCCATTACTGACAAGCAGAAAAATGAGTCGCACTGAAACACAAAACCTTTATTGCATTACTCGTATGCTGCTAGATCTCGTCAGTGGTAAAAAGACTGAACTGCATTTCCCATATGGCTCTTTCAAGTGCATTTTCATTCGTGAGAGGGTTTTGTACTCGAATAAACAGAAAAAGGAGCCGACTGCGTCCTGGAGCTAAGCGATCACGGTTTAGGGCGCTTTACCATGCATATAAGATGATGGTCTTATGCAGAACTTTCTCTCTCCTAACACACAGTATGACTGTAGATTGATTCTCCTATCTGATATGGGAGATGTATTCCCTGTTGAGTCTGGCTCTTTTTAAGGGTTCTTCCTATTGTCATCTCTGAGTTTTTCCTTGCCACTGTCACCTTCCACTTACTCCTATTTTTTTTATTTTGTAAAGATGCTTTGCAACAATGACCAAAATTAATGTTACATTTATAATTTATTTTATTAAATGTTAAAAACATTAATAAAATAATGAAAGCAAATTTTAATATTGAATAAAAAAAGAATGCCCGAGTTTGGAAAAATAATAAAAATCATGCAGATACAAACTAAATGCTTTAATTTCATTTAACACCAGATAAAGAAAAAGTGTAATCTCTTTGACTTTGACTGCAGCATGTCTGTTCTTGATGCCAGATGGGCTGGTTTAAATTCAGCTGATCTCCTGGGATATCTTCAGACGCAACAGTCTCTAAGGTTTTCTTAGACTAGTGTAGTGTATATATATACACAGTACAGACCAAAAATTTGGACACACCTTCTCATTCAACGAGTTTTCTTCATTGTGTTCTTTAGCCCAAACAAGTCTCTTCTGCTTGTTGCCTGTCCTTAGCAGTGGTTTCCTAGCAGATATTGTACCATGAAGGCCTGATTCACACAGTCTCCTCTTAACAGTTGTTCTAGAGACGTGTCTGCTGCTAGAACTCTGTGTGGCATTGACCTGCTCTCTGATCTGAGCTGCTGTTAACCTGCGATTTCTGAGGCTGGTGACTCGGATGAACTTATCCTCCGCAGCAGAGGTGACTCTTGGTCTTCCTTTCCTGGGGCGGTCCGTATGTGAGCCAGTTTCTTTGTAGCGCTTCATGGTTTTTGTGACTGCACTTGGGAACACTTTCAAAGTTTTCCCAATTTTTCAGACTGACTGACCTTAATTTCTTAAAGTAATGATGGCCACTCGTTTTTCTTTACTTAGCTGCTTTTTTCTTGCCATAATACAACTCTTTGAATGAGAAGGTGTGTCCAAACTTTTGGTCTGTACTATATATAAATAAATCCAGCAAGCAGCAGTTTTGTAAATGAAGAAATGCAAGACTGGTTCGAACTGGCAGAAAGGCTACAGTATCCATCCTGTACAACTGTGGTGAGAAGAAAAACATTTCAGAATGCACAACACATTCATTACATATCAAATCACATCATATCAAACCTGGACAGCTGAAAACTGGGAAAATGTAGCCTGGTCTGATGTACCTCAATTTCTGCTGAGACATACAGATGGTAGGCTCAGAATTGTGCACAAAGACCTAAACTGCCTCGTGTAAACAGTTCAGACTAGTGGAGGTGGTGTGATGATGTGGGGAAATGTTTTCTTGGCAAACTTTAAATCTGTTAATACCAATCAATAATAGGCCTCGTCAGTCACATCATATTTAAAGTATTGTTATTGAACATTTGCATATAATGTGCAGCAGGATTATTTCCCCTGTCTCACAGTAAACATAGTTTCAAACCAGTTTCATCTGAATCCAATAGAAAACATTTGGCACGTGGTAGAATAGAAGATTCACAGCATGAAAATGCACCTGAAAAATCTACAGGAACTGCGTGATGGGATCACATCAGTGTGAGCCCGAATCTCGAAGGAACATTTCCAACACATAGTGGAATCCATGCCATGACAAACTGAGACACTGTTTTGAGAGCAAAGGGAGCCCCCTAATCATTATTATTATAGTGTTCCTGATGTGCTCAGAGTCCATGTATTCGCTTTCCTTTGTAGGTTTCTGCATGTCATAAATAAAACTCAACACACTGTGGATTGCATTTCATGTTTTTGCAGCACGACGATTGCTTTTACTCAGATCGGTACCTTTTTTATTACTTATTTATAACTAGGGATTTGTGGAGTCTCACTGCTGGCTGCAAATGGAAAGCAAAAACTGAGAACTTGCTCTCTATCCTGAAACGGGTTGTTCAGGTTTCTCATTGTGGATTCCTTAACAACAACACTGTGATTAAGTTTCTGGGGTCTCTGTGATTACATTCTGGGGCGTAAGTTCAAATTACAAATTACTAGAATCTGCAAATTAAAAACATTCTGCTTGTCTCATAATAAATATCAGTAAGCCCTACAACTAATTCTGATGGAGCATGGTTATTAAACCCATAGCTTTGGAACTGCGTAGGGACGACGGCAAACGTATCAGTTATAAAGTTGTCACGTTAACGCTCTTCATGTTTTTTCACATAATCTTCATTTAGCACGTTTGAGGAGTTTCAAGACTTTCTCGTTCATGCTCGGCTCTATCATTCTGAGGACTGAAAATAGTGCAGACATTAAACCAAATGACTATCTTCTATAGACAGAGATGTTAGTTGTCATAGTTGCTGATTGCCAAATGTGCACGGGTAAGCTTCTATTCATAATGGCTTATACACACACTGATACTCCCCTGCTAAAGTAAATTTAACAATGCAAACAAGCTAATTTAAATGCAAATACCTTTTTGTCCCACTGTTGGTGGAGGTAGCGCAAAAGAATATTTGTTTTCTCTGTGACGATAACTGTGAAGAAAGGACATTTATTTATCAATAGATTGTCAACTTATCCTCCACATATGCAATAACAGGTCACCTGAACACTTACTCTGCTCTGATGGATATTCCCGTGTTGGCAGATAAACTGACGGCCTTCTATTCTGTAACAGATTATAAAGTACAATTGTACGAGGGGCATTCAGGTCAAACCGGGACTTTTGACTGTGCAGAATAACAGAACACAATTATGAGAGTAAAACTAGCTTTTTTTCTCTATATAATCCCTTTCTACAAGAACATACTTATACCAGAATTTCACTAGCGCTTAGACACCATCAAGGTACAAAGTTTTCTCAGAAACCCAGATCAGACTGCCTGGCCTTTTGTGTCAAAACGGTCCTTTAACTCACTGAGATTAGTTCTGTTATAATTAAAGGCAGAGGGCCTTCTCATTACCCAATGTGCCTTTTGGAAATGCAGGTGTTTGTGAATGACTGTGTGCAGATCCCACAGACAGATACATTTATCCTGCAAGTTGACAAGTTGTCTGTAACTTTACAGATCAGGCGTTCTATTCACTGAACATAAACAACTGCACTGGGCTCCCAGCCACCTCAGCTGGGATCGACATTTACAGACATACAGACTTCTTTAAAACATTTGCACTGAGTCTAATCACCGTACTGCGCTTGAATTCTTCGGTAAATGTCAATCTCTTTTACATTTTCATTGTTCTGCTCATGAGATCATATATCCCGGGTTGACTCAAATGCCTCTCGTAATTAAATGAAATTCTAAGAACAACATTCACTCCATATCTACTGCGCACTGGTATGACCAAAACATATTTGTCCGAAACAACATCACAGTGAGACAATATCACATTTTGAAATTAGTTTAAAAAGAATAATTAATAAATAAATACCTACCGATGCTTTGCACACAGAGTCTGCATGGAATCTACTGAAGTTGGTCTTGTTGTAAACAGGGAGACCTTTTAAGAAATCCGCCTGGGAATGACAATTGTTATATGTAGGAAATTTTACATTAGGACACTCAATATATGAGGGTTAACTTAAATAAAATAATAATAATAATAAAAAAAGAAAGAAATTGAAGTAGATGCTTTTACATGGACCCTAACATCCCACTAATAATCAGAATAATAGTCCTAATAAACCTTCATATAAGCACCTTAGTCAGAACAGTCTGACCTGATCCGGCCCAATCTGAGTGAATTATCAACTTGAAAGAGAGGGTGATGTAAACCTTCGACAATAAATATTAGCCATGTGATCACTTGATCTGAATGTTTCTAATAAAAATATTCTTTCTGCGCATTTTTGACTTACACGGGGAGATTAAAATCGACTCTGTGAGAACAAATCCACCAATCAGGCTGTGGTAGGAGCACTGACTTACTTCTCCAATTAAAGCATCTAACCAATCACAGAGGATACTGAATTCTTGTAACCAATAATAATGAAGAGGCGGGATTTATCAGAATAGATGGGAAGCCTAAAAGAACTTCACAAAAGGTGAAAAAAAAACATCCAAATTTTTCTGTTATATTCCCAGCAGAGCATACATGTTAACAGATGAGTTGGAATCTTTCATTGAAATTAAACAAACAGGCGGAACAAACAGTATTTAACTGGACAAACAAAACTAGTACAGGATGAAACTTGTTTTTGATATGTTTGAGATTAAATTAACAACAATAAAAATATAAATTATTACCTTAAATACCATTTTTTTTATTTCACAGGCGCTATTGTGTTTATTATAATACACTGCCGATTAAAAAAAAAAAAAAAAAAAAAGTTGCATACTTTAAGCTTTCATTCAATCACCTTTAGCTTTGATTACAGCACACAACGTGGTGATCAGTTCATGTGTGAAAATGATTTCTCATGCTCCCAGACACACATGTTCACAATTTGAGTCCTGGAATAGGCCTGTGCCATCAGGGAAGATACAATCAACCTGGTCATTCCTGTACATTCAGGTCGTCAGCTGACTTCATTTAATTGCCACATAATGTTGTCAACCAACTGAAGCAACCCCTGATAATAATATCTCATTCAGTGGGGCATTATACTGTACATAATGGGTGCATCGCTCCATGCACTTCCCTTCTTACTTCCGACGCACCATTGCTTGCTCTGAAATAGTGTCAAATCTGGACTCATCAGACCACATGACCTTTCTCAATATATCCAACTCCAAAGTCCAATCTTTGTGCTCCGTAGAGAACTGAAGCTTTTTTCTGATGTCTCATTAACAAGTGGTTTTCTTATCCAAGCTAAGTGTTAAATGAACTCCATTCATGATTTTTTTTTTCTCCTTCTTCTGACCACATTTCTTGATGACGGTTGATGGTTCAGCACTATGCTTCCAGTTCCAGTAATCTCCTTAGTTGTTGTCTTTGCTTGATAATTTGATCCTTCTGAAATGCTGACTTTTTTCTCTTTTTGACAGGGCAGTGTATTATAAGCAAACACTCACAGCGATGGGTCCATATGAGAATATGATTCAGTAGTGAATAATTGCTTTATATTAAATCAAAGCTCAGAGTGACGGACAGGCAATTTAAGAGACGCAAACATAAGCAACAAACACTGTGATCATATTCATAATCTTTTATAACATATTCACACTCTCCTCAGGTTATTTATTTATTTGTTTGTTTATTTGTTAAAACCAGAGATAAAGCCTGTTTGTGTTTTTGGATCAGCCTGGGCGTTTCCAATATCCAGATATAAGACAACCTGCTTAATATTTATTCAAGAAACGTTCAGATGCAAAGTGTGACCAGGATATTCTTATAGTTTTTATTCATTATATATAATTAAAACTATGATGGTGTTGATCTGCTCGAGTCAGAAACACCAGACAGCTGAGAAATCCAGAATGAGTCCAGAATGATAGCAAGCAGCTGGCTTAGCTACTATGTTACCAGCTTCACTGCTAACGTAAACAACATGCCATCTTAAAAAATATATATAAATATACATTAGCAGACATAATTTGTCATGCCCATGCTAACGATATTACGTGATTACAGCTAATCAAACAGGCCAGCACACGGAAGCACGCGCGCACACACACATACAGTATATACAAAACCAACCGGCTAAGCCTAGCAACGTTAGCTAAGTTAGCTTGAGATATCACGTAGCTTGCTATGACGAAATAAAATACATATCTACGTCAGGTAGCGATTATGTCTCTCTCTAAAAGAAATCAAAACTAAAACATATTCGATTCACTTACTTTGTCCATTGTGAAACTGTAATTAGGATCCAAGAGCCCTGGAAACCCCCAGCACTCGCCGCTATGCTAGCACAGCAGGATTACACGGCTAGCTCGTGTAGCTAGCTCACACAAGCACAGGGCCAAAAGTAATGTTATACAGACAGTTTTCAACCGCCTCGCATTCAGATAACTGAGGGATGTAGGCAGAAAAATTCCGAGTCTTCCTGTCGTGTCTGTCAAATTCACAGAAAACGGACAATGCAGAAATATACCCACAAACAGCAATTAAACAACAAACACTAAGAGGACGTGTAAGTAGCCGATAAACTGCACCTAGCGGAGAGCGGTGGGTTGCCAGGTGTAGGAAATGTACACACACTCTTCATGAGAATGCCGCTAGAAGTCGCCATGACTTCACAGATAAAATCTATTTATTTATAGGTTCATGATACATAATAATTAAATAACACGTTTTCAATCAACGTATTATCACTCTTACATTATGCACAAGTGAATAATTATTATGTTACTACAATAACTATACTGTCTGGCCAAAAATATCACACACTTTAAGATTTCATTCAATCATTTTTAGCTTTAATTAGAGCACACAATATGGTGGCAAGTTCAGGAGTGAAAATGAATCCTCATGCTCCCAGAACCACTCTTTCATAGTTTCAAGTCCTGGATTATGCCTGTAAAATGACAACCTGGTCATTCAGTACATTCGGGTAGTCAGCTGACTTAATTTTTGTGCCCTATAACATTGTTGAGCCTAGACATGAACAACTGAAGCAACACTAGATTATAACACTGCCTCCAGAGGCTTGTACAGTGGCCACTATGCACGACAGGTGCATCACTTTATGTGTGTCCCTTCTTACCCTGATGCGCCCATCATTCTGGAATAGGGTCAGTCTGGACTTATCAGATCACATGACCTTTTTCCACTGATCCAAAGTCCATTCTTTTGCTCCCTAGCAAACTGAAGTCTTTTTTTCTGATTAGTCCGTTTAATAAGTTGTTTCAAGTGTTTTTTTCCCCCCTAGTATTAAACATAGATATGGCATTTAAACTATTAAACATAGATATGGCATTTATTGGGGCAGTGGTGGGTCATTGTGTTAGGGCTCTGTGTTACTGTTCTAGCCCCAGCTCTGCCTCTGCTCTGGCCCTTGAGCAAGTCTCTTAACCAGGTCTGCTCAAGGGGCGCCGTATATAATTACTAGCAAAGGTGGGACATGCGAAGAATTAAGATTTTATATATGTGTGACGAATAAAGACTGAATTTATTGTAATTTTCTACCATGCAACTTCATCAAGGGTTTTGATAATGCGTTAAGGGGTTCTAAACCCTATTCCAGTCGTTTCAAATATCCTTAGTTGTTTTTTTTTTGCTTGATGCAGGCCAATAATTAGAACTTTCTGAAAGTTAAAATTATTGGCCAAATTATGGCCAACTTTTTATGGCCAGGGAGTGTACTACTATATGTGAGTTTTTTTTTAAATTAAAGCTTCTTGTGGAAAGATATGTGTTGGCAGAGCAAAATAACTAGTTTTATGATAAAGAAACATATTAACAAACATAAAACACATACACTGTATTGGTGATAAATGTTTTTTGTAGAACTGTTGCATAAAAGTAATATCACACTGAATGTTGCTATTGTACTGAATATGCCTTGTGCCTATGACCATATCACAGCCATGCTGATATTCATCACAACAGCACTTCCTCTTGTGTGATATTAGTGTGATTTAATATAAGATATTAAATATCCTCATAATTACTAATGAATGTATCATATGCGTTTCATTGACATCAATGTCACTTAAAAGAATTGAGAAGCAGACAGGGAAACTGTAAATTTAAAACTGTTTATTATTCCATTTCAGGTCTTACAAAAATATGACAAAAATAAATCAACAGAAATAAATAAGACCATTTCCTATGATCATTTTCTTTGAAAATGAAAGAAACTTTACAGTGGTGTTTTGGAAGAGCATGTTAGTTTGTGAGGTTGCCTTCAGAGAAGGAATTCTACACATTTCAGTACTACTAGGCTCTCGTCTTCCACTGTCTGTAACCGCACATATCCGCTTCTGAGTGGCAATTTCTTAAAAGCAAATATAAATCAATAGCCCATTAATTATTCACAGTAGGGTCGAACATAAACCACGGTTCCTAAGTCACATGTAAGGTATTCTTATAGATTAGTAAAAAATAAATGTTTGATCTTATTAAACAACATTAACTGATGAATAACTGGTGACGACAATAACTGCTGGACAAATATGACAGAAACCTTGCAGCATCCATATTGTTTTTCAGTTCCACTAAGACACCAAATTCAACATTTTTGCTATAAATACAAAGTAACACTCAAGATAATAGGGTAGGAATGGTAGCTTATCATCTCATATTTGTAGAGCACAGACTCGGTGCCTCTGTATTATTTCACTTTGCACCGAATAAGAGACTTTTTCTGTCGAGGAAATATTGTCATTAATAAATAATGAAATTGAAATGAAAATCTATTTTAAAACCACAGTTATATCTACCTGTCCAAAAATATCATGTATGTTTCCTTAATATTCCAGAGAATCTTTGTTTTGTTGAGAATTACAGTTAGACTTTGCTAAATATCACTTTTTAATTTCTGTAGTTCTAAATACTTGATTGATTATGAAATGTCATTGCTTTTCAAGTAAAGAAACAACTGTTTGTTTTTTAAATACACTTTTTAAGGCATTAAATACTGCCATGGGAGCAGGTCAACATTAACTTCGAATAGCTATATACTATAAAATAGTTTACAGGAAATAGTTTGGTAGTTAGTTTGTGATTATCATATCGTTTGTATTATAATAAAACCTAGATGCAATATTCAAAAATGCAATATTTCAACTTAGAGGGACGAAATTGTTAAAAAATATTAAAAGTCTCCCAAAGTTGACCTTTTCTGTTTCAGACCAAATGGAAGCACGGATGCGATTCAGGAGGTTTGGATAGGGCCGACAGATGGGTTGTATGAACACCATAAAACATAAAAGTTAACATTGCAAAAGACCAGATACCTAGTTAAAATTTGACTTTTTGACATTACTCAACATTTAGGACATAAAACCTCAGATCTGGATGAGTAAGGATTATTGTTCAGGCTGACATATTATTGCAACAGTTATTTGAGCCAACTCTGTTAATGAAATGAGGAAATAAGTGCATAGTTCCTGTTACTCATCACATTACTATAATACTAAATAAAAATGATCCCCCCCCCCCCCCCCCCGGCACCACTCGTTCTTTTTTCACACAAAAATGTCATCAAATCACAAGTATCTTACTGATAACAAACAGAATTGCTTTAGTTCAAATCCACCGACGAGCATATCAGGAGAATCTTTTATTAACTGGCTTTTCATTCCTTTCACATCATTTGTCTTTTGTCCATCTTTTATTTTGGGCAACGCTAATAGATGATAACAAACTCCTATGCAAATTGTTTGCCGTTCCAGTTTGGGGTCAATTCCATTTCAGTGATTTTTAATTCAGTTGCAGTTCAGTCAATGAGCAGATTGCTGAAATCCAACTATAGGCTACATTTTAAAGCTGATGATTGTTTTAATATGATTACAAAAATGAATTAATACTGAATTAATGGAACCGTAATCACCTTCCGTGTGCAGCACTGAAACACTGTTGGAATTATATGTATTCTTCTATTTTCAATTAACTGGTGATCATAGCTGCAATGAGTTTTTGAGTTTTTTTCCGCAAACTAAATGTATCTTCTGCTAAAATATTTGAAGCAGTTATGGCTTTACAAACAAACTTTATCACAAAGCACAAAGTATTTCTGTTTTGCTTTGGCAAGTAATGAAATCAGCAGGTAATGAAATCAAAATGATTAAAAAAAAACAAGGTAGGAATGAATAGGCAACATAAACAGGGCAGACCGAAGATAGAGAAAGCACCAAGATGTACAGAAACCAGATGGGTTAATAATGCTTCTGTAGTGCATTGCAATGAAAACAATAATTAAGCATTTGCATACATTATGAGGCAAGCTGGTGTTCTCCTATTCTTAGATTAGGAAGTCCTTCCCTCCCACCAGCAGTAGGATTTAGTGCAAAATGTTCTCTGAGGCTGCAACTAGTATGAACTGTGGAAATGGAAATGCTACGCATTACTACACTTCCCCAAAGGATCCCTTTTGCAAGGCAATGCTTGTATTTTATGATGGTCCAGCAGGCTTTTGAGTTGCAAATCAAGGGAATGTCTTCATCACAAATCAAAAAAAATTAATTAAATAAAATTCACTCCTTCATACCAGCCAAAAAATTGAACGTTCAGGTCAAATGCTATACTCTAGGTTCAGGACTCTATTAAGATGCACAGGAGGACTCATACACACACTTTTTAATTTTTTTTTTTTTTTAATTTTAGTATCATGATAGTCCTGCCCTCCAGCATTTTCTATATTTTAGGCTATACTAAAGAAGGGAAACATCTTTTAAAGCAGCTATCTGCACTTTTTCTCCCATAACAGATTGTATTTTGAAGTAGCCCCACATACGCTATATTCGCACATTCACATTTCGCCCTTGCCACGCTTGCCTCAAGGTTTTTATGCAGTTCTACACACGTTCAGAATGACTCCTGGCTGTTTCTCACAAACCTGTGTCTCTGTCATTCAAAATAGAGATATTGCATTTTTTTTTTATTCAGTTCGAAACTATATGTTCTAGTGATGCAGGAATTTCTCTAACTTGCAGGTTTACAGCACCTCTTTATTCATGAAATACTGCTGCAATCGCTAAACTAGTTCAGCTGCTTTATGTATAAAAGTTTTCATGTTTTAAAAACACACAGCTCAAACCGATAATGTTTATCAATCTGTGGTGTTTTTTTTTCTTCTTTTTTTCAAGGTCTGACTGTATGATATAAAACTGATGGGAAAATATTTTTCAAATGAAGGGTGCTTAAAATGCTTACAATTATCCGACCACGATAATTTAAAACTGCAGGATTCTTTCAGGAATATAATTTCCAAAATGCATTAGAAACGCAGCTCATGCATTCCTGTATGTTTTGTAGACAAAAGGCATTGTGTGTGTATGTAGGGGGAGTCATTTTGAAAAGCCTATGCTCCTCAGCAAAATAAAAAAAAAGAAAGAAGAAGAAAAAAAAAAACAAGACTATTCCATTTTCCCCACAGTATTACTTCACAGCCTCCAGGCTTAGTCTTTCACTGTGCTGAAGGGCATTGAGAGAACCTTCTGTTTCCCTTTGTTAGTCAGTTTTCTACAGTAGGTGTTCCTATTGGACTTAGATTTTAGGGCCTGAGGACTCAGAGTCTAATACGTTTCCGTTCTCCAGTTCCTCTTCCCCTGGGGACGGGATCTCGTCTGGCACATCATTGAGATCAGACCTTGTTAGCGGCTTCTCCATTGGCTGCACCCCCTCCCCTGGTTTTGTGAGTTGAGCCCCATTCATACATGCCCCACCATCCGATTTCCCAAAATTGAACAGTTTCCCAGGATTGAAAGATTTGCTGGGAGACTGAGATCGCTCCTGTCCAAGTGCAGCAACGCTAGGATTAGCGGAAGCCGAAGCTGCTGTTGCTGCTGCTTCCTTTTTGTTTTCTGGAGACTTGAGGAACTTGAAGCTAAGGAAGCCTGGGAGCTTCGGTTCGGTCCCCGTTGGTGACTGCGGCGAACGAGCCGTGCCAGAGGAAAACTTGCTCTGTAGAGGGATGATCTGTTTGAGCTTCATTACGTTGTTGTTGGCCAGCAGCGAGCTGGGTCTCTTCGGTTTGTCGCTTACAGAACCTCCACCCCCACCTCCTGATCTGGATTTACCCCCTTGACTCTTTTCGTGATGGTGGTCACCTCCGGAGGCGTCTGGCCGACCGTCATCTCGCTCCCGCCGGGCCTGGTACTCAGCTTGCCGCTGCCGTTCTTCCTCTTCTCTTTTTCTTCTCTGCTGTTGCTGGAAGTGCTGCTGTGCTTGACGCTCATGTTTCTGGCAGGGACCAAACACACATGCATAACATACCAGCAGGAGAACTGAAAAATAAAAAGATTTTTGAAGCCTGCTAATGAACGAGATCTACCTTGAATGCCTCCCTGCGCTGAAACTCTAGTTTGGCCATTTCTTCGCTTACCCAGCTGGGGATGTCAGGGATTGCCACATGAATTACGTATTTCAGTAAGATAGCAAAGTGCTGCATAGTGGACAAAAAAAAGTACACTATGTAATAGTATATATTGTTGGAGATAACACTAAGCTTGTGAAACAGTGCAACACGTGTATATGTGGTGGGCATGTTTACCTCTAAGATTACGATGGAGATGATAGCCATCTCAGGGCTCAACCAAGGGAAGAGCCTTTGTAGCTGCCCACACTGCCCAATCAAGTAACAGTTCACGATGATTGCTATCAGACCCATGGCCTCCATCAGTGTCTGTGCAGCAAAACATATAGTCATGCCATTAACTTTCAACAGGACTTGAAAACTAGTTTAGAAAGTTTGTTGATGTTAATGTTATTCCAACCTGCCACTGGCCAATGCTTGCCACTCTCATGCCGAATGGCCTCTGGAGGCCGGTGCAGAGCTTGAAGGCATCACTGCGGATCTCGATGATGTTGTTAATGAGGGCACACATGGCTGCCAGTGGGAAGGCAGAGGAAAAGAGCACCACGTAGCCAAACTGAATAAACATTTCCTGGTAATCCTGGAATGTGTCCTAGAAGATCGAAAAAGTTCATTTGATTACACCGTTTGACTTAAACAAATCACAAGAACATGGAAGCGACAGGAGATGATGGATGTAAACCTTTGTCAGGTCTAATCAGATTGGGATCTAAGTGGTTTGGAGGCCGGGTTGGTGGACTCTTTGCCTGCCGGGCCCCATGTGTGATGGGCTGTGATGTACTGGGTATTCTGGTGCCTTTCTATCAAGGCCAGCATTGACGTTTTCAGTGTGTTGTGATGCATTGGCTTTTCTGGGGGGCATCGGACCAGACAGGCTACCCTTTGCTCACCACAGCCTCGGGTGAGGATAATCCTGTTTATCCGGTTTATTGGCATATAATGTTATGGCTGATCATTAGATATCTATATATATATCTATATAGATCTAAATATATATATAGATATATAGATTTAGCATAAATAATATATATAGATATCTATATTAAAACAGAATTTCTCACAATTTTGTAAAACATAATTAGTTAGGCATAAAATCTTAGGCTATTTTCTTAGCTGCGATGATCTTTATGTTTATTTAAAGCAAGACAGAATTATAACCCGCCTAACTGCAATTAATTGATGTGAAGGGAAAGCAAATACTCATTCGTTTTTATAAAAATAAATGTTCTTTAAATGTTCCTTCAGTCTCAGTTAGGTTCTCTATATGGTAAAAATGCTACATTATTCTGTATACTTTATTCTATGAAATATGTCCAATGAATGTTAATAATTTATAATTTTATAAATATTTTATGTACTCTTTCCGCACATTCTGTGTTGTAGATCATTAGATTCCGTATATTTTCATAGAATAGTATATGTTATGAAATATAGGTTATATATTGGTATATTGGTATTACAGTACATTGTGCAATGCATTTTTTTATAAGGTTAGTTATGTTTGTGCATTAGTACACTGCTATTATGATTAAATCAATTTCATAAACCAACACAAAAGACGAATCTTAAACAGCAAGAATTTGAGACAACATTTGTACCTCATATGATTGCATGCAGCTCTCGATTTCAGCTTGTGTGAGTGTAGTGGTCTCCTGCTCCTCAGGCGGATCCATCCATGACTCTCTTCTGCTCTTACTGTCAGCCCTCTCCAAACTCCGGCCTCTTTTCCGCAGCTTTGGCGGCACACCGCCCTCAGGCGCATTTGACTCTGCGATCTGTTCCTTTGTCTCTGAGATGACATCATCGTCATCGTCACACATCTCGAAGACCAAAGCTGGGTCCATGCCCTTCTCCACCATGGTGGGGCTCCCTTCCTCCAGGAAGCTGTCCTCCAGGGGACCGACGCAACCGACAGACTTGCGATCCACTTTCTCGATGAAGCTGACTTTGCGCAGCTTGAGGCCACAATCGATGGCATTCTCCTCCTCCGTGTCCTCGGCACTGTTCCTCGCTCCACCCTCTTCTTCGGGCTCCTCGTCTGGGACGCCACAGCCTCCGTTCAGACACTTGCGCTCATGGCGCTCTTGCTGGTTCAGAGCACCTTGCTGGTTTCCATGCAGGGTCTGCCCAGGGATGCTGGGTTTGCTAGGAGACATATACGCCCTTCCAACTGCCAGACGTCCATACTTTATTAATGCAGACACTAGCAGGTCCCACACGGCACGCAAAGTGAGCTCTCCCAGGCGGTGGCGCTCGTACAGGTACGGCTGCAGCACTTCCTTCAAATTCTGCATGAACTGGCGGATTATCAACAGTGTTGCTAGCATCTGCAGAAAGATTTGAAATTTTTTTTTTCAATTTATGAAAAAAAAAAACACATGCATTTTTTACATTTCCTTGTGCTGCAAAGTGTTATTGATTGCTACAAATGTCCTGAGAGGAAGTTCAGCTTTGTGTTTTATCTCATAGCAAAATACTCGCTCACTCACTCATCGTCTGTACTGCTTTATCTCGTTTTTATCTATCCCAGGAGAACTTAGGGAACAAGGCGGAGTATATCCCTGGATGGGGTGTCAATCAGTCGCAGGCACACACAAAAGCTCATTCACAAGCTCGGGCAATGTCAGTTAACCTAATCTGCATGTTTTTAGACTGTGGGATAAAACTGGAGGACGCGGAGGAAGCCAACGAAAACGGACAAACTTCATGCACACAGACTCGAGGCGAGAATCAAACCTGGACCCTGGAGGTGCACGGTGACTTTGCTAACCACTCAGCCACTGTGCCTCCATATTGCAAAATACTTGCTCAAGTAAAAGTTGGTTAAAAAAGACAAACGGGGGCAGGATATAAATCTAATCAGTCGGAATGCAGTATTTCCGACCAGTCACTTATTTGCTTTGGGAAAACATGGCAGGAGTAAACAATCGAAAGAGTCGTCATATTACATTTTACAGTCTGAGTTGTCGGTCTTGCTGGGAAAGCACAGGAGGTTTAAACCACCTGGATTGTTTTTCATATGGCTCAAATAACTATAAGAATTAAAGCTCTGTCTGACTATTTCTATCTAACCTTACCCAGATATACCCACCCTACAAATACCACTGTATATTCTACATCATAACTCTTACTCCACTTGAATACGCTACATAAGTAAAAAACTAAAGTGTGACAAATTACAGTTCAATGAAACATGAAGGAATGATGTTCACACATTTACTACATTTCCTGGATACAGCAAGCGTGACCAAGACGATACCTCTACTCATTCATAATGTCTACCACTAGCTTTTTGTTATTTATGTCAGGCAAACGTCAACCCACCGCCGTACACTAGTACTAGGAGACATGTCACACTGCTCCTGAGTTGCAGCAACAGAGGAAAAAGGACTGCTGCAAATATTTTGCAGGAGCCAAAAAAAAAAAGAAACGTAGAAGAGTGAGACAGATGTACCGAGGAGGAAAGCTGTGGGAAGATACATAATGGAAGATTTCCCCATAGAGAGACGAATATCACCCAGAGCAATACCAGCACGGATGCTGTGAGCAGTCACAAATGCACAAGCGTTCGTCTGTCCGTATCCGGTGTAGCATGATTTCAGCAATCTTTTGTGTTTGCCTGGGAACTGACCTTCTGGTCTCTAAGACATGGGACTCATGTGGTTTACTGCTTGTTATGTGATTTCTCACCTCCTTTAGACGCTCCATGTCTTTGAGGTAGAATCCGATGTAGAAAAGGCTGAGATATGAATTTACAAACTGAAACTGCAAGACAGAAGAAAGACGATTAAAAATTTCAAAGATTAATGTAATCACTTTTTACAGGATTTTAACGATAATGATAACTATAAGCACACTGCAATATTGTGCAAAAGTATTGGGCCAGCCCTCATTTCAAAACCTTTATCCTGTATTCAGGGTCGCGGGAACCTGGAGCCTATCCCAGGAGGCGGGGTACATTCTGGACAGGGTGCCAATCCATCACAGGGCACACACACTCACTCACACACTCATTCACACACTACGGCCAATTTGCCTAATCTGCAGGTCTTTGGACTGTGGGAGGAAACTGGAGTACCTGGAGGAAACCCACCGAGCACGGGGGGAACAATGCAAACTGCATGCACACCGAGACGGGAATCGTGCTTGGCCGGGAATCGAACCCGGACCCTAGAGGTTTAACCCACACAGTGACCTGTAAATTATTCAAGCATAAAAACATCTAACTTAAGGCCTGAAACAGGTGCAGATGATGACAGATGATTAGGCCAGGTATTAGTATACTGGTGATGCTGAATGATTGGAACAGACAAGAGGGGAAATGCGGTTGCTGCTGAGGTTGTTACATAAAGACGATTGTAACTTTGGGCACTTTGCACTTTCTTACATTTCAGTCTACATAGTTTAATTTAATGTGACGTCATGTAATTGAATTTAATATGAAGAAATGAAGGGTGGCGGAATACTTTTGCACAGTTTTCAAATCCCAAAACGATCATGAAAATGTCATTGTGTGAGTGTGTTGTCCCTAAATTAGAGATGTAGAGTAAAATTACAGTATTCATATTACAGTAAAGCATATAAACATATGCTCTGTATAATGCATTTTTCGATACAATACATTTTATCTTAGCTTGCATGGAAGCTCGTGCTCTGGAGCAGGGTCATGGCCTACAAGAGCATCTGGGATTTGACCTCTTTATCTCATGATCAATAGAGCCTTAACTGCCGAGGTTACACTGCTCAAATTCTTGGCAACATATCAGCATTATACAGTTCATCTATGGTACAGTGTGATTACAAGTTTATATTAACACATATCATGTATGCCTTTTCAAGCAAAAACATGACAATTCTAATGCGTCACTATTCCCACTGATGTTAACAGACTCATCTGAATATCAGAACATCGGTTCATATCTTATTATCATTTTAATAGGCTTTTGTTCCACACTGTATAAAAGAGATTACTTACAAGAACCATTTTGATGATGAGATTTTTCTCATAGGCACTCTGGAGTCTGTAATTTTCTGTTACAAATACAGATACAAATACAGTTTATTTACATTGAAAATGTCCAACAAACACTGACATAGAGCAAAGACTCTGGAGTGAAATTGAACTGAATACCATTTTGTCTAACTACCACATAACCACTGTTCATGCAAACGAGTACAAGTTCTTAGAGACTCCAGGAGCTTCATTATCTGCGATTCTATTTATTACATAAGCAATCAACAGTAATCAAAGACAGGGTGGTGCAATGCCTTTGGTTGAATATCTTTCTATAAGATCATGTACAGCCATAATTGGTTCATTCCTCTGATTAATTTTTCATTAAATAAAGAAAAACAGCATATTGTTTCCATTACGGTTTAATTTCCACAAAACGTGGAAAAAACATGTTACGACTAATGTAATAATGCCTATAAACAGTTATTTCCTTGCCTGAAACTGATTAGATTATCTTGTATGCAAGCATTATTAATGAAAATCACATTCAGAGAATGAATCATTGTTCTCCTCCAAAAGCAGCGAAGACTCACCCATGTCATTAAGCCAGCAGGCTATCTTTCTGTACACCTCGTCACATGCAGTCACAGTGATGGCCAGTAGGATTTCAGGGATGAACCTCACCACCCGTGGCAGCTCTTTAATCCCCATCACAAATTCCTGCCGAGCGGAAACGAAGGCCGAGTCAGACATCTTCAAATTTGTAATGCGTACTTAATCTTATTCTTAATCCTAATCCATCACAATAACTTTTCCAACATTTTTTTAAATGAAATAACCCACTGCATGCCTGTGCAACATCCATCCATCCATCCATCCATCTATCGTTAACTAAACCTGAATAACCTTTATGAGCGTGACAATGATGTAAAAAGTGAAAATATGACACCACTAACCTGAAGCTCAAAGCAGATGAGCATGGCCAGGAAGACAAAGCAAAGGCAGAAAATACAGACAGGAAAGCTAACCAACCATCTAAACACCCTCCTCCTCCAAGGTGGGTAATAAAACTCCTCGCAGCCCGTCACGGGACTGCACCGCTTCACACCCTGGGAGAGAACAAAAAAAGGGACAAAAAGATATGGGAAAGAAGGGCATAAACTACAGCTAACCCTGGAATAAAATAGCGCCTAATTTTACACTGTCCTATAAAAAGGTCACAATTAGGGGTCGTGATGAAAAGAGGGTGACTAGACGGTATATTGTGATAAGGAACTTGGATAAAGATAATTATATCTTTAATCTTATGCTACGCTGGTAAAGATAATGATACCTTTGATGCTGTTAAACCCAGTTATAAGATTTGTAAAACAGAACAAAAAAGGGTGATTTAATAACAAAAATACCTTCCAAGCGTTAAATTAAGGCTATGGGGAATCCTCGTGAAGTCATATAACTTTAGAAACAAATTGCTCTCAGGTTTCCTATCAAATAATTTTATACTGCCACTTTAGGTGGCACTGTAGGGCTATTTAAAGCTTGATTCAGTTTTCATACAGATTTTGTGATCACAATAACACAGCAAAAATTTTTTTAAAACCGAAATAGTCCTCCCACAGCCGTATGAAACTGATGAATTACCCTAAACTGAGGCCGTGGCTCCTCAAGTGATTCGGTTGGTGTGTCCAAGGTGCCCCATCTGTAAGCCAGTTCCGCCCCTCTTCGCTTCCATCTCTCCAGGAACAGCGTGGCCCACACCACGTTAAAGAGGGCGAACACTACACAGCATATATCTCTGCTGGTCTGTGTGAGAAATAGTAGCGGCATCGTCAAATAGGTGAACGGAAATGGAAGAAATAGAAAGAAACAAGATGAAGACGCATCGTCCACTTTATCAGGAACATCTGTACGTCTTATTCCTGTGATTATTCATACAGCCAATCCATCGCAGTTAGGAGGGCAAGATTTGATTTAAAAACAAACAAACAAACAAAAAAATCACGATTATTTTGTATTCAAATGTATTTTTCTAGGATAACACCAAATAATTGAACAAATAATCTTTTTATATTTATTTATAAAGTCAAATAAAAATAAAGAAATACTTAAATTATTGACAAACTCTACCTGAATTCCCAACTATATAAATATATAAAATAAATTAATTAATTCACCACTTTATTCTGTGTACAGGGTTGTGAGAAGACTAAAGCCTATCCCAGGAGACTTTGGACATGAGGCAGTGTACACGCTAAACAGAGTGCCAACCCATCGAAAGGCACACGTGCCTTTTCATCATCTTATTTTTTCGTCTTATTAAAAAAAATCTAAAATACTAAAAAAAATTACAAAACACACAAACAAAAAAAATCAACAAAAAAAATCTTTGAAGCTGCACGATCCACCTCCAAACTCTGGCTTCACACACACACACTGTGTGTGTGATTTGGGAACGGCAATTATCCTAATCTGCATGTCTCTGGAATGTGGGAGGAAACCGGAGTACCTGGAGGAAACCCACCAAGCACTGGAGAACATGCAAACTCCATGCACACAGAGCTGAGGCAGGAATCGAACCTTAGACTCTGCGGGTGTGAGGCCACAGTGCTGACCACTACACCACCATGCCATCTATGCGTATGTTACCTGTAATAAACTGCAGCCTTTGCTATGAAATAATTGCACAGGTCCATATTGCAATTCAAATTTGTATGTGATTAACTTTGCAGAACTAATCGCAGATCATAAAAGAAAAGAAAATTCTGATACAAGTCAATAAGAACTTCTTTTTTGCACCATTCTGTATTAATTCTACAGATAGAAAAACACTGGAGGTCTGCATGTTCAAAGATAGTCACACCAGTCCATCTCAGACCATCATCACGCCACAGCCAAAGTCACCAAGATGACATATTTTCTCCATCCTAATATTTTTAGTAAACACTGACCAAGCCACTTGATCTGTATCTACATGACGTTCTGCATTGTCCTGCTCCATAACTGGCATGGATGCACAGATGTACAGGGGTTGGATGGTGAGTGTATATGTGAACATACTAAAAAAGCTAATCTTCCTGAATTGTTACCTGATCAGTTTCAGTCAGCATCCACAGTACGAATCCTATCACAGCAGGATACAGCATAGAGGTTGTGTAAAATCCCAGCCAGGCAAAGTACATGCCGATCTTCACTCCAAAATAATCACATATATCGTCTAACAGAGGAAGGGATGGAAAAAGAAAAACAGAGCATATGTATGAGAATAGCAATAATACACCATCATCAACAGCTAACGTGTGTGTATGTGTGTGTGTGAGTGTGCGAATATCACTAGATATGTACTGTACAGTAGCATGTAGTAGAAAATGACAAACCCAGGGGCTGCTTCTCACACACAGCTTGCACCCACGATTTCATCAGCTGGCCCAGAATTCTCTGCTCATGTAGGGGGAAGACTTGTTGGATCACACCTCGTGCCTTAAGCTCTGGGACTGTAATAAACACACAGTTTAGAGTTACACACGCATCACACCTCAGGAACAGTGGGCGGCTTTTTAAGACTACGGTACAATTGCTTTAGTTCTCTCTTTGACAGATGAAGAATTTGACTACAACTGAAATAATATGCATAGATATGACTTTGAATTTCAGTCACTGTGGATCTATTTTAGGCAACGCCAACCACATCAAAGCACAGAGTGAACACGTACTTATGGGCTGCCCTTCAAGAAAGTGGATGTTGTGAAGGACCTCCCCTGGTTTGGCTCGGAGATTATCCAGCCAGTATTTGATTATGTTCTGGCGTTCCTGTGGAGGTCCAGAGACAGAAAACTGTTTAGAATTTTTTCATAGAGTATCCTGTAATGGAAATTCCTTTTGGTTATGATTATAAGTTACAATAAGCTGATATTCCACAATGCCTCAGTTTATCAGTGTTAAAAGTATTTGTTATAGAACACAGCAGAATACACAGAGGAAGCAAGAAGGAGTTGTTGGTGTGAACCACCTGTGATGTGAAGAAGCACAATTCACTTTCAATGTTCTCATAAATGTAGTCCTCCTCACAAGAGAAGCTGCGCGATCCACCGCCAAACTCTGGTTTCACACCTTTCCGTAGACCCATCTCCTCTGCCCCTCGCAACAGACTAAACAAAACAAATGTATCAAGCAAAGCACAGAAAACACTCGCGTCTGATCCGCATCCTTAAAATACTAGGAGTGTCCCAATGGAGGCAGAATCCATCCCTGTATAATCGTTGCTAAAATCTAGATAAAAATCATGCTTCGAGATAAACAAGAGCCGCTGTTTCAATATGCAGCTTTATTTGGTACGGCACTGCAGCATGGCTGATGTTCTGTGAAGAATTTATTTTGTACCAGAGCATCATCAATCTGCTCAGCCATCCTCTTGCCGTCGGCACTGCACAGGAATAAAATATGACTGTCACAACTTCTATTATCATGCAGAAGGCCTTTCAGACTTTAGATCTCTCTCAATTCTAGTATGGGTTACATGAAAATGGTGGAAATTATATTCAGGAGGTTTGGCTGCTTAACTGATTTGCAACAGTATATGATATATACATGTACACTGATAAGCCATAAGATTATACCGAAAAAAACCTATGTCCAGTATTATATAGGTTCTCCCGCTCACACACCGTCCCTCGCTGTGATTGGCTTAGAGCCGTGATTGATGTGCCTCTCATCCCTCCCCTCTGAGAAAGTTTGGCCAATCAGCTCTCTCTAGGCCCCCGGCTGTTAGAGGCTACAGCATCACCTGGGATTCAAACTTGCGGATCATAGGGCAAGCACTTTACCAATGCGCCAATCGGGAGCCGTGATCTGGGGAGTTTGGACGTCTGTCCAGCGGCCTTGAGCTCTTTGCCTGCGGTGCCCTATGGATGGTGGGCTGTGGTGCACTGGATGATCGTGTGCCAGTATTAACATTTTTCAGTGATTTGAGCTCAGTGGGATGGGAATGAATGGCTGGCCTTTGTTCCCAGCGGGTATGGGTGAGCTTTGAGTACCCATGATCCTGTCACCAGTTTACTGATCTATAATTGTTAATCAATGGTAATGTTGTGGCTGATCGCTGTATACCTAAGGCATGGATGTAATCTCATTGTCAAAATGTATAAAGCAGGATGGGGGTACAAAAGAATTCTCCAAGACATTAGAAGAGACACTGAACGTCTTTATTAAAAACTTGTTAAAATGGTGAAGTTACCAAGAATAAGACATCTCTCTAATCAAAATCGTTGAAAGGACAAGAAGTGCTATGGCAAGCTGCCTAAATGACCCCAAACTATGTAGAGAAATGGGCTGTGGCCTAATGAGACCAAGGTAGAACTTCTCCCGCGTAATTCTAATTCAGAAAACAAAACACCCATGGAGGTGTGGTGGTGGTGGTGGCGGCAGGGTAGTGGTGTCTTGGGGACTGTGGACCCGATGAAGATAGAGTGAATCATACATACCTCCAAATAATGATCTATTTTTGAAAAAAAACAAAACAAAACAAAAAAACAAGGAAAACCTACAGATCTCTGAAAGATACCATAAGAGGAATACACGACCCGTCCCATCAAGTCAAGAATTACGTCTCACTGGTTACTCTTGGCCAACATTGTTCAGTAGGTGAAATGAATAAAATGTTCAATTTCAGGGAAAATCGGTTGATGAATACCTTATATTCCTGATCCTTCAACAGAATCAAGAAAGTTTTAATCCTAAACACTATTTTAAAGCACTTTAATGAACACTGTTCAAGCTGGTTATTCCAGTTGTGATAGAAATACATGCATCACTATAAAACCACGCTCCTGGCGAAGTTATTTTTAGGAGTAGCAGGGAAATCCTGGTGTCAAAATGAGTCTGAGGATTCCCTCTTTTTTTTTTTTTGCCTCGCAGGAGTTCCCTCGTGGCCATACCTCAGGATCCAGACATGATACAGTAATAAACTTAGGGTGTTTATTTGGAAATGCCGCTTACATAAAAATGTGCATGATTCAAATCACCCAAAATGTGACTTAATATATGATTTCATGTGACGGGTCACGTATAAAATTCACCTTTCCAGCACAATAACAACTCAAAACACAAGTCAATAAAGGAGTGACTTCAGGAGAAGAAGAATAAGATCAACTTTTTGAAATGGGCAAGTCAGAGCCTAGATCTAAATCCTATCAAAAAATTGTGAAATAACTTGAAGTCCACTGTTGCACAGGGAATATACTTGCAAGATGATAGACCTGGAAGATTTGGGGGACAATTGGTAAACTCTTGGTAAACTCTTCATTTGGGAGCTGTATCACATTAAAGGTGTAAAACGATCAGACATGATTTTTCTGACCTTCATCATAAAACATGTGTGACTGATTAAAGGGATGAAACTGGTCTGTCTGTGTATTATGATGCAATTACCTGGATCCACTCTGTAGATAAATACAAAAAGGCACAGCAAATCAATACTAAGTTATTCTGACTGATCACCTTTATCCTATGATGAAACACTTCTATCCTAATAGAAAGATCTCTTCCAGGATGACAAGACAACGGCCTGTAACAACCACTGATGTAATAACAGCCCACAAACGTAAAACAACAACAACAACAACAACAACAGCAACAACAACAGAAATGTAATAGAAATACGCAGCTTAATCTGCAAATTTAAATGTAATTCTCGCAAAAATGTAATAAATTTCCCACAAACATAGATTTGTTATGTGTGTGGGAAGTGTTGTGGGATTTTTTCATTAAAAGCTTCAGATTTGTAGTACAGTTGTGCTTTATTGCGTTCGTGGGCTGTTATTATGTTGGCGGGTGTTAGGGGCCGTCCCCGCCCCCACACGATCTTGAGAGAACAAAAATCATATTGTACATTCGATGCAATAAGTTCTTTCACATGACTTTTCATAGACTTTGGTACAATATGTTCTTCTTGTAATGTCTAAACATGCTCATCGCACTGTTTACCATTCCGGTTCCTGAGAGGTAGAGTGAACTGTCTTCACCAGAACAGGCCTGTGTGTTTATTTCAACGTTAAAAGTTTCACATTCTTTCTCTTGAGACAGCTTCTTACTTACAGCACCTTACTTTCTACCGCATGATATTATTTATTCATTTTTTAACGTAATGAATTATTTATGCATTAACCATACCACTTTGACAACTCTAGCACTTTCAAAAATCAGCATTTCTCTCTTTTTTTCCGAAAATCCTTATTTTATCTCTCTGTGTACTGCACATTGTCTACTAGATCTATTTGACTTATGAACCTTTGCAACTTCACAAGGTGCTTTGCATCTGTGCACCTTAAACTGTGAGTCACTTTAAAAAAGAGTGTTGAAGAAGATGTACCAAATGTGCAAGTAAGACGATACTAAACTGGTCAAACTAAAGGCAATGAGTAACAATCCACACAACGGTTAACCTACATATTCCTCAGGGCATGTTTATGAAGGGTGTTCAAGTCAAACCGGGACTTTGGCGTTCCTTTTCTATTATTTTGCACCCGGACATGTGCAGAATAATATAACACAGTTACACGAGTAAAAACGTATATTTCCCGATATAATTCCCTCCTACACTAATGCACATATACTAGTGTTTCACTACTGTTTAAGGTACTCTAGGTAGAAAGTTTTCTCAGTACCATGATCCATGATCGGAGTGCTTACTTCACATCTGAAACACTGGCCTCCCAGGAACTCCATTAATGGCCTAAACACGTGGCGTGAGATCAGGACTGTAAGTGGATGTGGCAATAACTCTCAGCTGACTTCCTATAACGTGCAAGTGGTGGTCTTTAAAATATTCACATCATTCAAATGTTTTATTGCAGCAGTTCTATACCTTCATTCACAAGAAATATAACCATAAGTCCCGGTTTGACTTGAACGGCCCTTGTGTGATGGCATCATAAATATCATATAAATTTAGGAACAGACATAAGCATTTATATTCTGCAATGTAAGTTCGTCCATCACACACCCACAAAGACACGGTGTATGTTACAGAGCCACTCTGTCTACAAAAGAAGATGTTTTCTTTCATATTCATTCTCAGAAAGTTAAACGACACACAGATAAGTTAGTGGCGGGGGTGCATTCTGTTCTAGGATATATATTGTGTTTATCTGTCCGTTTTTCACTCTGCTCATCATAAAATTCAAAGAGGCTCAGAGGGTATAAAAAAGGCAGGCACTACACAACACAGGAAGAGGCTTTAACCATCGGAGTGGGAATTTACCAAAAAATGCTAATAAACCATTATATGCCCACACACACACACTTCATAACATCACACATGTCCCTTTAACCAACAAACATCCTACGTACTACGACGTCGTCTACTGACTGTGTAAGTTTCTACACTTCTGTATCTCCTGTATTTCACTCATTTTAAATGTTCGGTTTTATGAGAAAAGTATGGTATGTACTGGATGATTCATATGAATTGTTTTTCTAGTGAAAGTTAGACATGTTTGAAGGCAATCTCTGACTTGCCAAAATAACAGGCTTATACTTGCACTCTTTTTTTCCCCTTTTTTATAAAATCATCTGACAAGTGATTTGAAAGGCTCAGGCTTGCAAGTCGATAGAAACCTCTGAGCTAACCGAAGAGCATTGTTTTATACTGAATGATTATACTAAAAAATAGATGAAATATTGAGATTTCTAGTGATTAAAATATTACGAATTATTATTGAAATGCCTTGGAGTCAGATATTTAAATACCAAAGTTAAAACACACATTTAACCTTTGGCTGCTCCTATATTCTGCTATATTGGTTAAAGGAAGCCAGCAGACTAAAACATAATCCTAAGCTACGTAAACATTTAGAAATACATACGTACAGACCTAGACAGCGTGGCAGTCATAACAATAGTTAAAAAAATTTTTTTTTATGTTACTGTTGACCTGACATAACACTCAAATCAAGTGACAGGTTCTTTGTTGACATAAGGTTGGACTGTCTTATGTTAAAACGTCATGAAAATGGAGTTTGTGGTTCAGGACGACTCTGATATGTGAGACTAACATAATAGAATTGGCCATGAAAGGACATGCTCAATAAAACATTAATGGTTTGGGATAGATAATTTAAGACATAACAGTGTAAAGGAATAACAGATTTTTTAAAAGATCGTTCATTCATTCATTTCTTTGTTTCATAAACTGCCAAGTCACCACCTGGATTTAACTAAGCAAATATTTAAGAACCTTAGTGAAATGGTAGAACTCACGGCTATGTTTAATAATGAAAGTAAGAGCATTTCCACACGCACAACTCAAGGGACTGGGACTAAACAGCTGTGTAGCCTTAATAAAAGCACTTAACATTAAGGGTATTTGGAAAAAAGGCTTCCATTTGCTAGGAAGTGCATTGGAAAAGCATTGTGGTCTAATGAGTCCAGTGTAAGAAGAGAGGAGGATGAAGTGATACACCCATCATGCCTAGTGCCTACAAGACAAGGCGGTGGCGACAATGTTATGATCTGGGGGTTTCTTCTGTTGGTCAGGTCTACTGTAGGTTCATTTGGCCAAAAAATGAGGTCAGCTGACAACCTGAATATACTGAATAACCAGGGTTTTCAATCCATTATTGGATTTCTTTTCTTCTTGCATATTCCAAGATGACGATGCCAGGATTCATCGAATTGTGAAAGACCTGTGCAGAGAGCATGAGAGATCACTTAGCTCTATTAAAAATCTTTGGGAGGTGCTGGAGAAGACTTTACATAGCGGTGCGGCTCTCTATTCATCAATACACGCTCTTGGAGAGAAATTAATGTGACTCTGGACTGAAATAAATGTTGTGACATTGCATAAGCTTATTGAAATGATGGAAGGCTACAAAATACAGTCCAACAAGGTATTCGATTGTGTGATAAAAAATAAAAAAAAAATTTGTGGCCGGGCTGTGTACTAGGGGCCATCTGATACGATATTTTCACAAGACCTCTGTGCCAAATCAATTTGTATTGCAATTTTATTAATACAATGATTTCCTAATATCCTAATTTAATATTAATATTGTTTTTTTAGATTCTGTTACAATTCTAAACAATCTTAGCAAATAATTTGCTCCTGCCGCACACACCAATATGTGAATAGTTTAGAGTGCGCCACCTATGGGGTGATAGAGGAACTGCAACATTTTACCAATTCAATCACTATCCTTTATGTACCTGAACAGAAATTGCCCTCTGTATCTATAACATAAATCTTGCCTTGCTACACATTGACTTAACACACCTTGCCATTATTAAGCACAGTGCTCAGAAGATTTATATACTGTAGCTAGAAAGGACAGTGTGTAGACATTAGAGTTGTACTTCAAATAAGAGTATAATTAGTTTCTCTGAGAACCCCAGCTGCCAATCAACAAACCTGTGCAACACACTTCTGCACTGGCGAATTCCTGTAGGGAGGACAGTCATTAAATATTTGCTTAACAACTCACACACACACGTAAGTAAACCCAGGCTTACTTTTCATATGTTGCTGTGACGAAGAACGCATAGACTCTTGTGTGTTTGTGGTGTCGTATCTGGATGATAAGTTCCGGGATGCCGAGGCGTATTTGATTCAGTAGCCACAGTAACGTGTGGTCGTCTGTTGTGTCTAAAAATATTTAACTCAGCATTACTATTTATTACAATACAACTTATCATGTAGATTTAAGGAAACAGTGAGGAGAAAGAGAGGGGTGAGGTGGGGAGAGAGTAAGGAGGACCTGCAAAAGTCATGAGGACGTCGCAGTTCTCTGTGGGCACTGTCTTCATCCAGGATTTATGGGACATGATGTATCTCCCAGCCTGCAGCAGCCTCTTTCCAAACAGTTTATCTATGAGCCAGAGAAAGCGAGAGAGAGAGAGCAAGAAAGAGAAAGAGAGAGAGAGAAAGAGAGAGAGAAAGAGAGAGAGAGAGAGAGAATGTCAGTGACCTTGCCATGTTGCTATGGACAGACACACACAGACCCACACACACACCCTCGCTCCCATTTCTCTTTGTCAAGTTTAAATGTCACCATGTTTCCCGTGCAACATGAGAAGACTAGATGTGGCTGGACTTTTCTATTCACAGAGTCATGCCTACATTCTGGATGCATATAAAACCTACCTTGCAAGAAACTATACCAAAATCTATTCGCATTTGGTATTTGGGACGTTATCATTATATCATATATGGGATATTTTAGCACTCAGGCTTTGGTGTTAACACCGAAATGTGGTAGGTGGATGAGTAAACTGTTACAGATTAGCACATAGCAGAGAAGTGTGAAAAGCACCTTTTGCATTGAGCAACTCAAGGCTGGAAAAAATAGTTGAGCAGCGTGGGAAAAAAACTCTTTCAATTGGAACAGTTTTATCTAATATCCTTACTGGCAACTTTATTCGGAATAGCTGTACATCGGCACATTCATGCAGCTTTTCTTTGAGTGGTGCAACAAAAGAGTGTCCAGATTGAGTTCAAATCTGATTTTGGCATATTCAGAGTGGAATCAGAATTGTACTCTTATTCGCTTCCATGCAGTCTGAACAGAAAAAAAAAAACACACATTCAATCTGATTTTTGTCAATCCAGATGTGGTTTGAAATCAGATTCTAATCTGATTTCTAAACATGTGTCTCAGTCTGAATGCTCTGCATGCTCAAATCGGATTTCAAACC
Source organism: Clarias macrocephalus (assembly GCA_011419295.1). NCBI lineage: Eukaryota > Metazoa > Chordata > Actinopteri > Siluriformes > Clariidae > Clarias > Clarias macrocephalus. Next base: position 1,981 of record JAAGKR010006191.1, on the reverse strand, counting down.
GTCCATTACTTCACTCGCAACACCATGACCAAATTCATATCCATGCGAACATATGGTATTGTCATGTATCCATGGTTGAAAAAGGAGTGAGAAGACGATGGAAGAAATAGATCTTGATATAGTGTGTTTAAGCCAGCTGCTCTTCCTCTTCCTGAAAACACGGTTAATTTAGCTGTGCGGAAAATCCAAGAGCGTGTCTTTCACATACTTAGCGGTAACATCACCAAAAGTGGAAACAAGACCCTCTGTGAGCTTCTGAAGCATAGCAACTTAACTTTCTACAGAGCGGCTGGCTTAACCGCAGTATGGAAACGGAAAACAATAGTCCCTGGACAGGGGACGAAGTCTGATAGCACTTTGGGAGATGCGTCAGTACAGGCAAAGCTAGAGGGAATGTAAAGAAACAGAGTGATATATGAGGAAATATTGTTCTGCAAGCCTCTGGGGTCGTTACTACGGCAACCAATGCAGATAGGTTGACAATGTGTCAGAATTTGGCTGGCGGTCTGAACAGGGCCAAACCCAATCTGATCACTTTCAAATAACATTGCAAGACAGACAGTCCTAAAGATCAGATTGGTTGAATGAATTAGATTTGCCTGCTGTCTGAACAAGGAGTAAGTTCAAATCCTGATCATGGTCATGTGTGGCTGGGAGTTGAGAGCAAAACTGGCCAGTGTCTCCGGGATGTGAGGTATGGCACACACTGTCCCTTTCAATGTATACAGAACAGGGCAGGTACACCACTCTGTGATGAGCAAACATAAGCAAACACGTCTAGGAGGAGTCATGTGCTTGCCCTCCCGAGGTGTTAGTTAATGTTACTTTAACATCAAAATGAGGGAGAATGTGATTTCAGTGATTTTATCTATTTCCCAGATGGTTGTTGAGGTTCTCCTGAGAATTCCACATAGAACAATGTGAAAAATATGCACAGAACAGAGTAAAAGACTACCAAAAAACTACAAAGCAGCAGCTCTGTGGATGGAAAAAGCCTTGTGGATGAAAAAGATCAGAGCTGAACTACAACACTGGTTCCAGCTGACAGGAAAGCTATGGTAAGTCAAATTGCCGCTCTTTACCACTAGAGCTAACAGAAAAGCATCGCACAATGCTAAACATGTCATGTTAAACCTTGACCAGGATGGGCTACAACAGCAGAGGACCACACTGACTTTCACTCCTGTCAGCCAGGAACATGAATCTGTGGCTATAGTGGGCACAGGCTCACCACAACTGGGCAATTGAAGCTTGAAAAATGTTTTTTTTTTTTTTTTTCAATATTCCCAGAAAGAATATAACAGAAACAATGTCTTTAACTGGAAGCAAGTACACATCTTATTAGTCTCATGTGTGTTTTGAAACTTGATTATATGGCATCTGTCTTGTTCCCTACGCCAAAAGTCATATGAATCTGTGCAATGCTTTTGTGTGTCTTGATTTGTTGTCCAATAAAGAATATTTGCATAATTTTGCACGCTGATTGCATTACATTGAAGTATTCTTGATCAGTGACAGTTTCTTAGCATAGCAATACTTACTTACTTACTCATTCTCTATGCCGGAATCCTGGAACCTATCCTAGTGGACTCGGGTACAAGGTGGGCTACACCCTGGACAGGGTGCCAATGCATCATAGAGCACACATGCTCGCACACTACAGGGAATTTCAAAAAGCAGATTTTTCTCTACGCACGTCTTTGGATTGTGTAAGGAAACCGGAGTAACTGGACGAAACCCACCAAGAACAGGAATCGAACCCTCAACCCTGGAAATGTGAGGCCACAGTGCTAATCACTATGCCACCATGCTGCCTAACATCGCAATATATTTGACTCATTTAAAAACAATAAAGCGCTAATGGTGCCGAAAGCACGGCTATTTAGGCAGACTAGAGATATTTTTCTAAATTATTCAGACCATGTATTTCAGGCACATCAGCAGGAACTCTGGAAAGTTTTGTTTCATTATGGAAAAAAAA
>JAAGKR010006190.1:4377-44957 GCA_011419295.1 Clarias macrocephalus | reverse complement strand
ACGGTAGAAGTTCGCAAACCCGAGAAACCGTTGAAGTTGCTTGAGGGTCTTGGGTAGGGGCCAATGACGCACAACTTCCAGTTTCTGCGGGTCCATGGGCACACCCTGGGGCAAGATGACGAAACCCAGGAATGTGGTGGAGCGCTTGTGAAAGGCGCACTTCTCCAACTTACAATACAGTTGATGGGCGAGCAATCTCTTGAGGACTGCCCTGACGTGTTGCACATGTTCATCAACGGTACGGGAGTATATGAGGATGTCGTCTAAGTAGACAAAAACCCACCGGCCTTACATATCTCGGAGGACGTCGTTAATAAACTGCTGAAAGGCGGCGGGGGTGTTACAGAGTCCGAAAGGTATTACCAGGCTTTCATAGTGTCCTGTTGGGGTGATGAAAGCCGTCTTCCACTCATCGCCCTCTCTGATGCGCACCAAGTTGTAGGCGCTCTGTAGGTCCAACTTTGTGAAAATGGTGGCGCCAGAGAGGGCGTCCAGGGCAGAGTTGGTAAGAGGCAATGGGTGACAATTTTTGATGGTGATATTGATGAGCCCCCGATAGTCGACACATGGGTTACCTTTTTTCTTAACAAAGAAGAACCCCGCGGCGGCAGGTGAGGAGGAGGGCCGTATGGTGCCGTTGCGGAGGGCGCCGGTGACATACTTCTCCATGGCCTGCGTCTCGGTGGCAGAGAGCGAGTAGAGGTGGCCGCGGGGAGGAACAGAACCCGGCTGAAGGTCAATCGCCAGGTCGTAGGGGCGATGAGGAGGAAGGTGAGTGGCCCGTCTCTTGCAGAACACTTCAGGCAGGTCTTGGTAGACGACGGGGATGGCGTTGATGTCGACTTCGGGAGCCTCGGACTCCCTAGAGCATGTCCCAGCCGAGGCCCGTAGGCAAAGTTCGGTGCAGGTCGGGCCCCATTGAAGGAGATGAGCGGGTCGTGTTATAGCCAAGGGTGCCCGAGGATGAGGGGGGGAGATGAACCGAGGATCTGCTCTTGGTGCTGGTCGATGATTAATGTGATTGGTTGGGTCTGGGTGATGATAGGGCTGGATGAAAGGGGCCGACCATCGACAGATGTAATCCAAACGGGCTGGGATAATGCCTCGAGTTCCACTCCCAGTTCTTTGGCATAAGAAGAGTCAATGAAGTTGCCAGCGGCACCGGAGTCGATGAACGCCGTACTTCTGACCCGTTTGTGGCCAAACTGGAGGCGTACTTGCACCGTGAGACGGGAAATGTTGGTTGTGGTGGCAGAGAGGTGGAGGGAACGAGTGCGTCCTTTATATGGGAAGCCAGTCCCTCGTAGTAGGCCGTCCGGAGGGCGTTGTCTCCCCAGGTGGTTTGGATGGCGAGGATCCTGAAATCTGCCGTGTAGCGGCTCACAGACAATTCTCCCTGCCGCAGATGGTATAACTTTGAGTCGGTCTCCACCTCGGCAGCAGGATGTTCAAAAGTGAGTTTTAGTTGACGGGTGAACTCATTATATGAATGTGCTGTGTCCGAATCGGAGCGAAAAACCGCCGTGGCCCACTCAGCTGCCTGCCCTGACAGCAACGAGACGAGAAGGGAATGCGCAACCGGTCTGTGGAGTATCTGGTGGAATTAAACTCAAACACAAGATCCAGTGTGGTTAAAAAAACATTACACTTCCCATCTGTGCCGTCCCATTTGTCCGGTAAAGCTAAATACACATCGTAGGGGGGAGGGAGTGGCGGCGCAGCAGCCACCGCGACGGGCGACGGCCTAGCCGGTCGAGAAGCCGCCTCACGGAGTGGCGTGCTCTCCTGCCGCAGCCCCGCGACCTCGCGGCGCAAGGCTGCGATGTCTTTGACGCTAGCACAGAGAGCTGCAACCTCACCGCGCAGCTGCTCAATCAGCCTAGTGTGTCCGTTCACCACATCGCAGAGGTGAGCGTAATCCGCTGGGTTTACTGCAGACTCATTGGAAAACTCAATGACTGAGTGATGTGCGGTGCCATCTTGTTTTTTTATTTTATACTTCCTGAATCGCGGCCGTACTACTTCCGGGTCCTAGTGCCGGTCGCGTTGAGTGCGCATGACACCCATTGTCTTTCATTAAATTTACTTTTAAACTTTTTATCTTTAAAGGTAAGATTATGGCAGATTTTTGCTCTAATTATTTCTTAACATCTTACAATCTCCCCCACAAGCTGTGCATAAAACTGCTGCTGATTTCACCATTTCGCTTGTCGACAGTTTAAAACTACAACATCCACTATAACGTGCAGCCTACTTTGGAGCTCTCAATGTCGAAAAAAGTGACGTGACATGCTTTCCATGGCGCAATCCTACTTCTCACTGAAAGTAAGAATAGGAAATTTATTTTTAGTTTTGCAGAATATTTCCTTTTAGTTTTTTGTCCTGATGGCACAAATATATTCCAGGACTCAATCTGTGAAAGAGTGGTTCTGGGAGCATGAGGAATCATTTTCACGTATGAACTGGCAACCACTTTCTGTGTTATAATAAAAGCTAAGGGTGCCTGAATGAAATGTATTACTTTCTATTGTTTTGCCAGTCAGTGTATCAGACACTTGTACACTTATACTGGATGACCCAGTGTTGGCCCAGCTTAAGCTGCTAGAACGATGGCCTCACATTTGTCTTAATAAATGTAACTGCGCAAAAATACTCTGCACGATTTAGAACAAGCAGATCTGCAGGTTGCTACCCCGCGGAGAGGATCGGGGTACATTTTACTTCTTTTTAGTTCTTAATTAATAATCCCAAGCTATCTGAAAAAGAAAGGGTCTTCCCGTGCCTGTCATGAGAGCTCTCACAACCTCCTATTTTATTGACCGTTTCAGAAACCCTTCGTTAGGGCTCTTATAAATATTATTACATCTTGTGGTGCAGCTCTCCAATCTGCACCATGTAACAATAAAATAAAAAAATTAAAATGGAGTTCAACTTTGTTTCTATAACTGCGAGTTTCCCAGCTCATGTGGCTGCTAAACAAGCCCAAACCACCACACTGCCATAACCATGCTTGACTGTTGGTATGAGGCCATATGGTGCATCTGGTTTTTGCCAAACATAATTCTGTGCATAATGCCCAAACATCTCCACATTAGATTGGGACATTCACTAGCCATACCTTCTTAAACAACATTTTTACAGTGGCCTACATTTCCCAAACTGTAGCTCTTAGGTTTAGCTCTGTATATGTCTAAACATTTATTTATTATTTGTTAGACATACAAATTATGTTGGCTGGGACACCTATGCTTGAAAAGATTGCCAACTGACTTGAATGTTCTCCATTTGTAAACACTCACTCACTCATCATCTATACCGCTTAATCCTGTATTCAGGGTCACAGGGGGCCTGGAGCCTATCCCAGGAGACTTGGGGCACAAGGCCGGTTACACCCTGGACAGGGTGCCAATCCATCACAGGGCACACACACATACACTCACTCACACAGTCATTTGTCACTACAGCCAATTTGGGAATGGCAATTAACCTAACCTACATGTCTTCGGACTGTGGGAGGAAACCGGAGTACCCGGAGGAAACCCACCAAGCACGGGGAGAACATGTAAACTCCATGCACACAGAGATGGGAATCGAACCTGCCCGGGAATCGAACCCGGACCCTGGAGGTGCAAGGCGACAGTGCTAACCACTACACCACCATGCCAACTATACATATATAGTTATACATAACTCTTCCTGTAGTGTCAAAATTTGCGTTTCTGTGGTCCGGAACAGACCTTTTTTGCTGTATGTTGTACTCCCACATCAGAATGTGTCTAACTTATACCCAACTGTTTAATTTAATGTTCAGCAAAAACAACTACATATTGGAATCTGTTGTGTGTTTTTCTTTTGGTCATTGCTGATTATATGTTTGCGTAAAAAAGAAGAAGACCACACACTTGTTGATTAGGCCATGATAAATAAAAACGTAGGGTTGAAGGTTGGTATAACCACAGATCAGTCATAGCATTAAATTACCCAGCCTATTATTGTGTAGGTCCCCCTCAAGCAGCCAAAAATACCTCTGACATATGCAGACATGGGCTCCACAAAACCTCTGAATGTGTGTGTTCTCTGGCACCAAGATATTAGCAACAAATGCATAACACTGTTGTGAGGTCTTTATGGAGACCTGAACTTTTGACCAGTATAAGCCACATATGCCCTGTGAACACAATGAACTCTGTCATGTTCCTCAAATAATCCCTGGACAATCTGTCCAGTGTGCCACAGTGCATTATCGTGCAGAAAGAAGCCACTGTCATTAGGAAAGGCTGCTGCTTGGTCTATAGAAATGCTAGGTGGGTGATACATGTCAAATTAACATTCAAAGTAACATCCACATGAATGCCATGAATTTGCCAGCAGAACATGATGCAAGCTGTTACACACCTTTATGCCATTGGTAGTATTAACTTTTTTCACCATTTTAACTCCATTAGTGAGCCCTGCACACCCATTATAGTGAAAATAAGCGCATTTCCATACGTACGTAGTGTGATGGTCATAAGAAAACCATTTATTAGACTTCCAGACATTGTTCCAGCAAATACCACACATGCTTGATTGGATTAATCAACATCCTTTCGCTTGCACAATACTGTGTTGGTAGTTTATGGCTTGTCTTTTTTCAGACCTTTGTCAGTAGTTCCTGTCCACTGCTGAGAAGTACAGTATCACCTCACAGGCCTTACAAAAAGTGCTCTGACCCAGTTTTCTGGCAATAAGAAAGTTTGCACAGGTCTTCCCTCCTGCTCATTTCCCTGCATCCAACACACTAATTCGTTTAGCGCTGGTAACTTACTGTCTTATATACTGTCTTCAATAAGTCTATGTATAATATCTTGTTGTCCCTTAAACATTAATCTGTCCTATTGTGAGGAAAATAATGGCAAGCGTAAACTGTTAAAGTTGAAATATTTCTATCTCTAAAATATTATTTGTCCATACCCTAAGTGACTTACAGTAGGAAATGTGTGGTATCATTAAATGTGTGGAGTATGAAAATTTTAGTTTAAATATCTTTAATCTATTAAATTTATATAATAAATCTATACATTATATCAAAGTCTTTTGACTTACCAGGTGCACACATGGGGCAACATTCCCCATTTATCTCATACTCAGCTCGGGCACAAATGCAATAACACAAATTAATATTTAGGAGGAAAGTAGTAGCAACAAGAAATGAATACTTCAAACGGTATGCCATATTTAAAGTGCTGGAGGGTACAGTTTTTCCTTGTAATGGAGAAAAAAAATAAAGAAACGTTTCCTCCCCACACTTCATATGTCCCAGTGTTTTTTTCATCAGTTAGCACATAGAAGAAAGTTCCATCCCACTGCAGGCAGTTTTCTTCGGGTATACCACTCCAAAATATAATAACTTATATCCAATCTTGGACTGTTCTTGTTATACAGCTCATGATTGTGAATTGCTGAATTAAAAGTACAGGTCCCATGGTATGCGTTTCCATTTGGGAGCAGGATCTGAAAAGAAAGCATGGGATTTTAAAATGACTGTAACATTTATGATTATGACATATAGAAATTCCATGCTGGATTAACTGGTAAACATTTTACTGATAAACTTATTTACACTTTAACCTTTCACTTTCATTTATGAAGAAATTCACAAGAATCCAGGACATTCTTGACATTCTCCAGTTCTAAATAACTAAATAGTGTAACATAGTTGTTCTTCTGGTAGACAGTTCACTAGACAGCTACATTAAACCCCAGTGAATTACATTTCAGTGGACATATGTATATTTTTCATCCTGTAGGTATAATGTTTGTATCATTTTGACCCTATGTTGTTTTCAGAAACCCTAAATTAATTACTTAAATGTATCTCTTTCTATTAAAGATGCATGTTAATCATTCAGTCCTAGAAAAAAAAATTTTCAAAAATTGCACGCCCAATATTGCCATGACATTCATGTTCATGATAAGTTCTGACCCCAACTGTATATCGGTCTGAGAGGGCTTCAATTATTCAGTGGCTGATATACTTTAATTAATGGTGCAGCTCTATCCCACCTTGGCCATGAAAAAGTCACATCTGCTGCTAAATTTTACTGTCCCATTATGAATTAATAGAGATTCAAGCTATAGACCCTTTGAAACTGTCATTAAAACATCTGTATTAATATATGTAGCCTGTCCCAATTTTAGCTGGCAAAAGGGACATAGCTTACTTCATGCTAGTGCCATAACCCACCTTAAAAACCAGCCTCAGAAGAACTTTCATCAAGAAACCACATCTGATAACTTTATGACATCTTAAACATTATTTGTCCTTAGTAATTGCCTCCAGGTCATTACGGATTGCCTGTGAACCATTCAAATTGTGTTTCTTGAGCTACAACATTAACTACCATTTAACACAAGCCTGAATCCCAAATTCCTTTCTAACCACTGAACTAGGGCACTACTTGGTCTGTGGAACAAGGGAATGTGCACAGTACATAGCACATTAGCTTTTCTTATTACGCTATTTGAGATTCAAGCACAAAACCGGTGAACAACTATTAATCAGAAAGATTGAAATGTTAATTAGTTAATGTTACCTGTACATAATTTTATGTAGGGTAAATCACTGAAGTAGGTAAACGTAATCAGGTAATCATCAGGGAATCTTTCTTGTTTTGGCTCTGACATACACTCGTTGCCTAATTGTCTATATGGCTTTATCCTGTAGACAGGGTCGCGGGGGGCCTGGTGCCTGTCCCAAGAGACTTAAGGGCATAAAGCGGGTACAGCCTGGACTGAGGGCCAATCCATCACAGGGCATAAACACACATATACAGTACACTATGGGCAATTATGAAATGCCTGATCCATACAGTATGTCTTTGGACTGTGGGAGGAACCTAGAGCACCTGGAGGAAACACACCAAGCACAGAGTGGACAAACTCCCTCACACAGACCCGAGACAGGAATCAAACCCGAAACCTGGAGGTGTACAGCGAAAGTGCAAATCACTAAGCCACGGTACTTCTGCTGTTGTGACTGATGTCATGACAGACATATGACATAAAAAAGGTCTACACCTTCATTTAAGTGAGATCTTCTGCTGCATTCCATCTTATATTATGTGGTTGTCTGGCAGAGGAAGTACACTAGACGTAGGGTTTCTTGGAAATAGAAAGTAAAGGAAACATCTTACCAGACAAATAGTGAAAATAAAAGTAAATGGATATATTGGAGAACGTGGGATTTCCCAATGTTGGATTAATATACATAGTGTTAAATGAACCCGCGACAGTGTCTGTACAGGTCCAGCTGGATTCAAATTAACACTGAAAACTTTAGGTTTGGAGTGTTGTAACATTCCAAATTTAACTCCCCAAGTCAATAATTATAATATGCTCTTGTAATGTTGACACTACAGTACTTTTTTAACTGAGGGTATACTTCGTAATGGTACTCGTTCAGAAATAACGATTACAGGGAAATAGTCAAATAACCATCGCCAAGGTGGTGTAATAACCTTCCAACACTGAGGAGTTTATTTTGTAACAGCTGATACTGCCACGTCACACTCTACACAAAGAAGCATATGTTCTACAACACAGACGTAAAACACACATATTCTGTACAGACACACACACACACACACACGGAAGTTTCTTACTCTGTGTCGCCTGGGCAGATCCCGCTCCCGCTGCGATAATGAACTTTCATGTGGTTAAGCAGTAACGGTGTCCGGACACAACGGAATACAATCCAGATATTCCTGAACTCTTTAGATTGTGTGTGTGTGTGTGTGATTATAGAGCCCCGCCTGCCACGCAGGCACTTCTCTCTAAAAGAGAAAGATACGCAGTCAGCAGTCATATGAAAGTGAACCATAGTCTCATGACACATCAGATGGTTCTAACAGTATGCAGTTTATCTTACTTTGTGCCGTTAGAAAGAAAAAAATACACGCCGTACTGTAGGTCTATTACTACATTAGTTGTATGAACGCGTGTGAGTGAGAGAAAGAGTGTGGGTGTGTGAGAGAGTGATTATCAGCACACACACCGGGTGGCCATGAAAAAGAATCAGAATCAGAAAGAGCTTTATGACGAAGTACGTTTGCACATACAAGAACAAGCTTCCAGAGGCGACAACAATACACACAATATATAAAACAAGAAATGGAATAGGATGTAGTGGTTAGCACTGTCGCCTTGCACCTCAAGGGTCCAGGCTCGATTCCCGTCGCCCTCGGCTTGCTCATCAGGGACGATCTCACAATCTCATTATTATCTAAACACATTTTTTCTCACTCATGCACACTTCCATAACTTTTCTTTTCATTTTGTGAAGCTGATTTGAGACAATGACCACTGTTAAAAGCGCTATATAAATAAAACTGAATTGAATTTAATTGAATAGTGTTGGGCGGCATGGTGGTGTAGTGGTTAGCACTGTCTCCTTGCACCTCAAGGGTCCAGGCTCGATTCCCGTCTCTGTGTGCATGGAGTTTGCATGTTCTCCCCGTGCTTGGTGGATTTCCTCCGGGTACTCCGATTTCCTCGCAGAGTCCAAAGACATGCAGATTAGGCTAATTAGTGTTCCCAAATTGCCCATAGTGTGTGAGTGTATGTGTGTGCTCTGCGATGGATTGGCACCTTGTCCAGGATGTACCCCGCCTTGTGCCCTAAGCCTTCTGGGATAGGCTCCAGGCCCCCCATGACACTGAATACAGTATAAAGCGGTATATGTTCAGGAGGTAGTTCTGTTCTTGTGTCTGAAACTGTTCTTGTTCTGGCTGTCCTGATGTTCGACCAGACAGCAAAGGTTTAAAGAAAAGATGGCTTGGATGTAAGTGGTCCAAAGTGATTTTCTGAGCCTTTTTCTTTACTTCAGGGGAACACCGACAATTCTTTTAGCAGTCCCAACCGTCCTTTGTAGTCTTCTGGTGTCTGATTTTGTAGCTGTACACGGAAAATTGATCGCATGAACAAGAGCTCATGTAAAATTACTTTATTAAAGGTAATTAAAAGTGTAATCAGCTTGGCCCCACGTGACAGTCGTAAACCCGGCCTAATATATGCACAAAAGGGGGAACCAAGTGAGGCGTGGCTAAGCCCCGCAACCACATCCGATTGGACCAATCAGCCATGGGACGGACTGAAACAAAGGGTCAAAACTCAGTGTCCCACTTGTTCAAACACATTCTCGTCGTTCTACAGTACATCGTCGTCCACGTCTTTGTCATGACCATCTGAAGGAAGCAAGCTCGCCGCTCAGGCAGCCGATAAAGTGTATGCCATAACTATTAACCCAGTTTAATAAAATTACCCGAATCCTTAAAGATTCGATTCACCTCTGACCCAGAGCTGAAAACCCTACATAAATGGGGAATGCGTTGGCATTGAGTCCCCATTTAAAGTACTACACAATGATGTTACTCTGTTTCATCAAGCAAAGAAAAAAAGGAGTTTGCTGGAACTACGAAGATCAGTTAAACAATTGATTAAATCAAATTGTTAAAAAAAATAACTGAAGAACTTAGTTCCTAGCAGGAACTAAGGGAATTGTCTTATGCTGGCTCAGACTCTATTGTATTTGACTCATTGTTATCAGTCTGTAGATTTAAATGTGTGGGTCTGGAGGCAGTGCCCAGCTAGCATGCGGGCATGACGGCTGGCGAGCGATAACATTTCAAGGTGTGGAGATGCTTTAAAGATTGTTATTCACCAGGCTTGTGCCCTTTCTCATGGCCCCGCCCTTTGCACACCTGCAAAAGGGGAGGCCGTCTACCAAGTGAGCAACAAAAGATTCAAGTGCATTCCCATCACTGGCACACGCCGTGACAATCCTTTTATCACTTCAAGATTGGACTAAATGTTCAACTAGATGTATAAACAAACTTCAGTTAGTCCAGATTGCAGTAGCGAGAGTCCTCACTAGAACCAGAACATATGAGCACATAGTGAAGGCTCAGAGTGAAATTTTGCCTTGATGTTCTAATACTATTTTTGACCTCTAAAGTATAAAATGTTCCATACCTCATTGTTATTTCTCCTTCTCTTCTCTTCACTCTTCCTCTTTCTCCCCCTCTCATGTGGTCTGCTTGGGATGTGTGTGGTGACTGGTGACGGTTCCACTTTACCATGAAGATGGTCCTGGCCTTGGCTGATGTAGACAGCAGCTCTCTGATATGTGACTGCAGTCACTCAATAGTTCAGCACTGGAATTTCCTACAGACTACCTGAGCCTCCAATAATGAACTGGACTCCAAATTAACTTTATTATCTGTTATATTGAACGTCCAGCTACCAAACACATAATGATGGGAAGTTTAGATCATTTAAGTGACTTGATTCAGTGATTCAGTGACTTGATTTGACTTTGAATCTCGTTTATTAAAACTTTCTTTTGTGTCATTTAGTTCATTTTTTTTATATAAAAAACAAAATAATAAATCATAAACAGACCTCTAACCCGTCTACATACACAAGTTTTGGCTATAATTCCAGTAACAAAAATATTACAATGTAGGTAAGGACATTTTATGATAAAAAGAATGAGCAGCTCACCTCTCATATCTTCTAGTCTGAATTGTTCGCTATTTTGTCATGTGACTCTCATAGACTCTACGCAATGCATTACACACTATTAGTGTCTATGAGTGTCATGTGACAAAAGAACAAATGATTCGGATTGGAAGATTCATTGGAAAAAACGTTCAATTCTGTTTCCTGTGTAATGCACTGCATAGCGTCTATAGGAGTCACATGACAAAAGAACGAATGATTTGGAACAGAAGACTTGAGAGGTAACTATGTATTTCTGTTTATTTCACTGTTTATTATTTTATTTAATTTAGAAAATTAACGAATCACTCTCCAAGACTACTCATTCTTCTGAGACACATTAAAGACTCCTTCAAAATCATGAAATCATCCCATCCTGACATTGCCTGCTTGAGATTCTCTGAGTGTTTTGCAAGATAAGCAAAATTTTAAGATAAATTTAACTTAAATGGGCGAGGTCTTGATATACGAGTACTGTAGAATGCATACGCTTTGTCTGCCAAGCGTCATATGATCACAACTGAGCCAATGATACTTCTCTCATGTGCACTGTGGGATTGTCCACTCTGCCTTCCTCTCTCCTTAAAAACCTTTCTTTTCCTGCTTTTCCAAATAAATTGACCCTTTTTCCATAAGACCTCGCCTCGTATCTGTGTGCCTGTGGTGCCACCCATGCATTAAATCCGTTACACATGTTTTGTAATGAAACCATTCCTCTGTATTTCTTCAAAAGAGCACTTTTTTTCAAAAAGAGTGAATGACACCATGCACCATGACTGCAAAAACAATTCCTGCTATCTGTTATCACCCAAATTAGTTCCCTGATGAGTCTGGTTCCACTCAAGGTGTATTTCTCTTACCTCCCATTATCTCAGGGAGTTTTTCCTTGCCCCCATCGCCATCAGCTTGCTCATCAGGGGCAATCTGATAATTTTGATTCATACACATTTTCTCACATTTCATACACATATCCATTGAATTTACTCACTCTCACTCACTCATCATCTATACCGCTTAATCCTGTATTCAGGGTCACGGGGGGCCTGGAGCCTATCCCAGGAGACTTAGGGCACATGGCAGGGTACACCCTGGACAGGGTGCCAATCCATCGCAGGGCATAGACACATACACTCACTCATTCACACACTATGGGCAATTTGGGAACGCCAATTAGCCTAACCTACATGTCTTTGGACTGTGGGAGGAAACCGGAGTACCCGGAGGAAACCCACCAAGCACAGGGAGAACACAGAGACGGGAATCGAGCCTGGCCGGGGATCGAACCCAGACCCTGGTGGTGCAAGGCGACAGTGCTAACCACTATACCACTGTGCCGCCTGAATTGAATTTAACTAAACTGAATATTCCAAGATGATAATCCTGGGATTCATCAGACGCAAATTGTGAAAGAGGGGTTCAGTGAGCATTGTTTTCACACATGAATTAGCTACTTTGGACAGAAATTATCTGACCCTTAGTGGAACAGAAATAAATGTGACATTGCATGAGTTTATCAGAGAAATGACACAAGGATGCTGTAATCAAAGCAAAGGGCAGTGATGGACAAGAGGTGTGGCCTTTGTATTAACTTGATCACCTTTCCCACTATATTAAACTTTTTTATCTTATGGCATTTAGATAAAGCACAGAATGATTTGCATGATTTGCATACTTTTTCCTGATATTACTCAAATGAGGATTGTCTAGTTCCTCTGAAGGTTTCTTCCTATTTTCATCTCAGGGAGTTTGCGAACTGATAATTATGATTATAATATACATATTTTCATTTTTGAAATAAAACCTCTAACCTTTTATTCATTAATCAAAAAAAATTGGTAGAGAAAATGAAAATAAAACTTGTGTGTTTATACATTCACAAATAATTCTTACATTCATTTGTAACATGAACAACGTGAGAACAACATAAAACTGTGAGATCATTGTGAATGTCTCTCATGAATCAATTTAAAAAGCAAGTGACCTCTAATTTTGGAAAGATTGTTATGTAGCTATCATGCGTGGTTTGCACAGCGTTGTAAAATGAGGCAGTATGAGTTGACTCTTAGTAATCTTTATGAGCTGTGATATGGAGCTTGCTAAAGGACAAGTCTAGGCATGGAGCTACAGAAAGAGTTACAAGTTTCAGTAAGGATATCTAGTGATCATAATTGCTGGAACTAATGTATCTGCATCAACCAGGACATCAAATTACCTTCTGTAGCATTATTGTAGAAATGAAAGCATCCCATCCTGACATTGCCTGCTTAAGACTCTTTATAAGAGTGTTTTGCAAGACAAGCAAAATTTTAAAATAAATTTTAACTTAAATGAGCGAGGTCTTAATATACGAGTACTGTAGAATGCATACGCTTTGTTTGCCGAGCGTCATATGATCACAACTGAGCCAATGCACTGTGGGATTGTCCACTCTGCCTTCCTCTCTCATTAAAAAACTTTCCTTTTATGCTTTTCCAAATAAATTTACCCTTTTCATCAAAACCATCAAATCCATTACACATGTTTTGTAATGAAACTATTCCACTGTATTTCTGCCCATGACTTGAAACACACCGTGTACAATATAGAACCCTAAGAACCCTGTTCATATGACCAACGCATGAAATATTTTACTGACATTTAGTTATTAAAAATCCATCACTAAAAAAATAACCAAGCAAAAAAAAAAAACTTGTCAGCATAAGATTATAACTTTAGGGCGATTAAAATAAACTATTAAAAATAAATACTATTCAGATTAACAGTCAGCTAAATTGTGCAGTGTGTATGAACTAGTATTAGATGCTACTAGAGTTCAAATACCAGCCCATCCCTGTTTCTGCAGCTGCATGTTAGTACTCTGAGGAACTGAGTCCAAACAAAAACTGACACTGACAGTGGAATATACATTCTTAAGGGTTCGAACTGTTCATCTGTCATATGCTTGTTTTTATGCAGGAAAGATCAAATTTCTACTTTAATACCAGCAACTGCAGTGACCTCAAACTGTTTTCCACAAAGCATGGCAAAACAGAGTCTGTTTATACTGCTAAAGGTTACTAGGATTGCTTTGCAATAGCGTCTGTGGCCTTGAGTCTATTTACAGTACTCCTCTCTGTCCCTTTGTGCATGCAGTGAATTTTTACCTACTTCTAACTTGTTAAGAATATGAAGTTTAATTAAATGAAGGCACAAAACTGACTGACATTTACAGAAGACTTCGATCACAGTACGGTGATGAGGCTCTTAGCCACAGAAAAGCACTTCGATGGTGAATACATTTTAAAGAAGGTTGTACATCCGTGAATCTCGGCCTGGTTGGCTCAGATGTGAATGTGAACAACTCCTAATACTTGAAAATCGATGGCTAACTTGTCAACAACTTGAGGAAGAGATGCATCTGTCTGTGGGAACTGTACACACAATCATTCACAAACATCACTTGTACATTACACAGACTTGGTTGGGAGTTATTGCCACATCCCCTAAACAGTCCTGACCTTGCTCCAAGTCATTTCTACATGTTTGGGCAATTAAAGGAGTTTCTGGAAGGCCAGCCTCATGAATCAGGCAGTCTGATCATGGGCGAAAACTTTCTATCTTTATGGTATCCAAGGCCTTGTGAAGCAAGGGATTATATAGAGAAATAAAGGTAGTTTTTACTCTCATAGCTGTGTTCTTTTTTTCTGCACAATCAAAAGTCCCAGTTTGACTTGAACTCCCCTCGCCAATCGACAAACTTCCATTCGTTTATTTCTTTTCAGTTGGAATATACCCATCTTTTTTTAATTCAAGGCATGCTTTAAAATGGTATATTCTGAAAAGAAGTAAACAAATAGTAATCATAATAACAGCAACAAATTTTGGTGCATGAACTTTATGACAAAACTATATTTGTCTATTTACTTCTTGCATGTTTGTGTATATGTAGAACCTTTATAATATTGAGCGACTTAAGGGATACATAAGCAATGATCAACAACTGGCAGCAATACATCTGTCAGTGAATTAACTGGGAGACAAACATGACAGGTCTGTAAGAGTGCCAATTAAATAACTCATGCAAAAGTACAGGGATCACTAAGCACCTCATCCTTACTGCCAGTCTAATTCTTATACATATAGTATCTTCCCCCAGGGGTAAGCATTGTAGAAGGCAATGAGACATCAGAGCTTTCTGACATCAGAAAACTAAATACATCTCTTCCTGTGTGTGATATGTTTGCTATGAGTTAAAACTGGCTAAAACTCATGAGTAATAACTTGGCTTTTAGAACAGCAGAAGAAAGGTGTAACAGAAAGCAGTTTTGTCTTTGGATAATGAATTTGAAGTCATATAAAACTTTAAGCACTTTTGCTTCTGGATAAGAGCGTCTGCCACATGCCCAAATGTAAATGTAATATGAGCTTGTTTGATATTCAGCCAATAACTGGGTGTGTTAAATTAGCCTTGTAAAATAGTAAAATATCACAGATTTAATTTTATTTATTTTTAACCTTAATTATTTTTATTTTATTTTATTTTAATCTTACTTATTTACTTGAGTCATTAGAGCTTGTTTTCTACTCATCCAAATGTCAATTTTAGGTTCTGTATGAAGAGCATCTCTTGGATTTAATTATAAATTCAAATAGTGTGATAAATTATATGAAGAAATGCACTGCAAAAACTGCTGCGTATTCTTCCAAAAACTTTGAACTTTGAACAAGCCCATTACATAGCATAGCATATACAGTATATACATACAGTACAGACCAAAAGTTTGGACACACCTTCTCATTCAAAGAGTTTTTTTTATTATGGTCTTTAGCCCAAACACGTCTCTTCTGCTTGTTGCCTGTCCTTAGCAGTGGTTTCCTAGCAGATATTCTACCATGAAGGCCTGATTCACACAGTCTCCTCTTAACAGTTGTTCTAGAGACGTGTCTGCTGCTAGAACTCTGTGTGGCATTGACCTGCTCTCTGATCTGAGCTGCTGTTAACCTGCGATTTCTGAGGCTGGTGACTTGGATGAACTTATCCTCGGCAGCAGAGGCGACTCTTGGTCTTCCTTTCCTGGGGCGGTCCGCATGTGAGCCAGTTTCTTTGTAGCGCTTGATGCTTTTTGTGACTGCACTTGGGGACACTTTCAAAGTTTTCCCAATTTTTCGGACTGACTGACCTTCATTTCTTAAAGTAATGATGGCCACTCGTTTTTCTTTATTTAGCTGCTTTTTTCTTGCCATAATACAAATTCAAACTCTTTGGATGAGAAGGTGTGTCCAAACTTTTGGTCTGTAATGTATATATATAAAATACCATATCTATAAAAAGTGAATCCTATCACTTTTTAAAATCTACTTGTATCACAAGCTAATCAACTAGCTGGGCATAATAGAAGCACCCACGAAATAACTGAATGTGTTTATTTGAATTTTGCTGAATTCTTAAGCCAGGAAAAAAAATAACTTTCACAGGCCAATGACTGCAGTTTTGATTTCCCCAGCATCATGAACTACTATAATGAGGTGCTGTTATTAAATACTAAAGTAAAACTAAAACCGATAGAAGAGGAGGCTGATCAAACTGTTAGTATTGTTTTCAATGTTTCCTGTCATGCTTAACACTCTTTATAATTAAACAGGTTTTTGGACAGTATTTATACTAGACTTACAGTATAAAGTATCGGTTTTAGACTTACATTATAAAGGTAACACTAATTATATATGTGTTCTATTTTATATATATTTAATTTTTTTGTTTCATTTCTAACTGTGCTAAACTAAATAGAAGTTACAACGACCTTGGTAATAATCTCCAGGCATTACATTAGCAGCCACTCTTTGAGGACCATAGATATAAAGAATGCAAAGTGTGTTTTTTGAGTTGTACTGTAAAAAATTTATTCATTGCAACATCATCTATTCAAGCGGTACATGTAAAATACAGTTTCACTTTCGTTCATGGACAAAGTCCAGTCTTACTGGTACTTATTGCTTGGTATTAATTAACTTTTATGTAGAAATAACTTGCTATGGCACTATGTGGTTCAGATACATTCTCTTTATATAAATGTATGTAGTAGAAGAAAAATATTTTTTGTAAAAAATTTAATTAAATTAAATGAATAAAAAACAGTATACAGTGAATACACATATATACACAACACAAAATATGTACAAATATTTATTCTCAGTAATAATTATTTCTACATTGTGTTAAATGTATCCTTTTTTTCCATAATGAAAAACTTACGATCACAATCAACAATATCAGTGACAACAAAATCAAGGCAATGAGCCCCAAATGTGACGGTTTATGGGAGCACTCTGCATCTCTCGACTTTGTTCCATGTGTGATTGTTATTTGCCCCAAAGACTCACAACTGTAAAGGACAGAAAGCGTTTATATTTGAAAATAATGCATTTAGAAATAGACTTTACAATACACAAGATGTAATAATCATCTTACACTCACTTTGTATGTGGTTCACAGTGCATAAAAGAACCATTTGAATATGTCTCCTCAGGGCAGTCCGTACATACTGTATCCATTAAAGCAGTTCCTGTAAAGAATTTGCTGACTAAATCAAATGAAAATGTTTGATTGAATACAGAAGTATTTTAATTAAACACCATAAGATATCCTACAGATAATGTTCAAAGGCTAACCGGTCTGGTTGATGTATTGTCCACTAAGGCAGGTTGAGTGCTCCTGGGCTTTCCTGCAGCTCTCACTGTGCGGTTCAGTACAAAAATGTCCTGGCAAAGGCTCACAGAGTGCATCTGATTTGTTCATACACTCACTCTTTATCCTTAATCCAGCACCTGTGGAAAGGAAACAAAACACAATATAAAAAATATTTATATATATTGATTTGTTTGTTTTATAAGAGGTATTCCAATGCTAAGTTAGAGGAATGAGTATATCTTCACCTTTATCACACACGGTGCAGGTGAGACATGCCGTCAGTCCATTTGGGAGATCAGTGTAGGTTGAGCCAGTGCATTGGATACACTCTGTGTTTGAATTCCTCTCGCAGTGTTTAAACACATGTTGACCTGGACAATAATTTAATAATGAAATAATCAAACTACAGTACTTAATTCTCAAACTACTTATTAGCCCACTGTTTGTAGTCACTATATCCATATAAAGTATTTCCTGAAGATGATGGATAAACACTGTCTCTTAAAGAAGTAATCGTATATTCATAACACAATAATTTATTTGAACCAATAACTGAGATTTGCCATCAGCATGTGCTTCCAATTTCTCTTAATCAATCAAACATAGGCCTAGTATATAAGTATACAGGTACTTTTGCAAACTGTTAAAAATAATAATAATAATACTCATCTCACTCTCATCATCTATACCCGCTTAATCCTGTATTCAGGGTCACGGGGGGCCTGGAGTCTATCCCAGGAGACTTAGGGCACATGGCAGGGTACACCCTGGACAGGGTGCCAATCCATCGCAAGGCACAGACACACACATACACTCACTCATTCACACACTAGGAGCAATTTGGGAACGCCAGTTAGCCTAACCTACATGTCTTTAGACTGTGGGAGGAAACCGGTGTACCCAGAGGTGTAACCCACCAAGCACGGAGAGAACATGCAAACTCCATGCACACAGAGACGGGAATCGAGCCTGGCTGGGGATCGAACACGGACCCTGGGGGTGCAAGGCAACAGTGCTAACCACTACACCACCGTGCCGCCCTTTATTTTAACATTGATTTAAAAAAAATAAATAAATAAAAAAAAAAACACTTGTTATAAGCACAGATGGGCTTGCTACAGGCATGCTACAGTGATTTCTGGTTAGCCATACAGCTTGTTCTTAATATGAGTCTCAGCTGAAGTTTGGAATGCTTTTTTTTTTTTTTTACA
Source organism: Clarias macrocephalus (assembly GCA_011419295.1). NCBI lineage: Eukaryota > Metazoa > Chordata > Actinopteri > Siluriformes > Clariidae > Clarias > Clarias macrocephalus. Next base: position 26,540 of record JAAGKR010006190.1, on the reverse strand, counting down.
AAGAATGAGGGTTGTGGAGTTTGGCCCTGATTACTTACATTGTATTCACTTTAAAAATTACAAACTTCATAGGATGTCTGCTTAGAAGGAACACTTATACCAATTAAAACCTATGGTAATATACATATATGCACTTCAATTTTAAATTAAGACAGACTTGTGGAAAAAAAAAACACAAACTATCACTTTAAAAGTTTAAGCAGTGCATCACACATAGAGACAACCCTGACTTCAAACAATTTTTACCTGCATATCAGTCTGATCACAGGTCAGGGATAAGAGACAAAGACAAACACGGAGCACAAATTGTTGAGTAAAAATGTAAAAAAATAAATATAGAGAGGTGGAAAGTAACAAATTACATTAACTCACGTTACTGTAATTAAGTTGTTTTTTTGAGTACTTCTACTTTTTAAAGTAGTTTTTAAAATCTGTAATTTTACTTTTACTTAAGTGTTTTGTTATGTATGATTTAAAATGTACTTCGCTACATTTTAAATCATATTCGCTACTGAGTAAAAAAAATTTAATTAAAATAAATAAAAAATATATATTATGCTTTGTATAAATGCTTTGTTGCGCTCGCGAGTGTGTATTGTGTCGTAGTCATGCGCTGCTCCAGACTCCACTCCAGGTTTTCGGGCTGTCCTCACTTTGGCATCTACTTTACTTTCCATACGGTCACTTCCGCCCGGAGAGTGACATCATCAATCAGCGTGCCCATACAGTGGAACCTTGGATTACGAGCATAATTCATTCCGGAAGCGGGCTCGTATTCCAAAACACTTGTAAACCAAATCGGATTGTACCATAAGAAATAATGAAAAAAAACAACAAATGGACCAGCACTTTACCTTTGAAAAAAATCATGACAGAGGAGAGTTTCTGTGTAGAGCAGAGAGTGTGTGTCTGTATGTGTGTGTGAAACCGGGGAGGGGGGTGTAAAGGCGAGAGAGTGTGTGTGTGTGTGTGTGTGTGTGTGTGTGTGTGTGTGTGTGTGTGTGTGTGTGTGTGTGTCAGTCTGTGTGTGTGTGTCGGTGTCAAATTACACGTGCGCACACACATAAGAAACATGGTGAAACAGAGAGGGAGATGTTGAATATACCAGTAAGAGACATCACTAAGACCCAGCAGGGGAGACGATTATCCACAATTCCACAGCGCAAGAGAGAGAAAAATCTTTGGTTCAGTTGTGATCACGTGACGCTCGGTGTCAAAACAAGAAGCACATGCGTGATACATGATTCTTGGCACTAAACCAAGACTTTTCTTGTTTAAAATTTATTAAAAATCTCTGCTTGTCTTGTGGAACACTCGCAAACCGCAGTAATGAAAATATTACAATGCAGCTAAGGACATATTATGAACTAAATGGGCAGCTCACCATCATATCTTCTAGTCCGAGTCGTTCGTTTTTTTGAATCTATTGCTGTCACGAGCGACCGAGGGGAGAAGACAAAAACTTTAGCAGGTAGCCCGTGTTGCGTGAACGGTAGACCCAAACGCGGAAGTAGCGCGAGCAGGCAGGATAACCACGCGTTTAATCTCAGAACTCTCTTACATGAAGAGCAAGGATTTATACAAATAAACCCGCATTCTATCGACACACACTCAATCGAGGAAGCAAACCGAATTGGTGAGTACTCACGTGAGAATCGGTAACGCATCGGCGAAGGCATAAGTTGAACTCAATGACTGAGCAATGTGACACGCCATTGGTGAAGTGATGAAGGGTTTGAGCTGGGAGATGTGGAACACCGGGTGGATCCGGAACGCCGCAGGCAGCTGGAGCCGGTAGGTGACAGGATTGATACAGAGGGTGATGCGATATGGACCAATGAACCTGGGTGAGAGCTTTTTGGATTCAGTGTAGAGGTGTAGGTTCTTTGTAGACAGCCATACCTTGTCACCTGTGTGGTACAATCGTCCCGGAGGGTGTTGACGGCGATGTTGGCGCGCTGGATGGCCTCTTTGACTTGAATCCAGGACCGTCGACACCTTCGGACCAACTGTTGGGCCGAGGGTACTTCAACCTCCGGTTCTTGATGTTCGAACATCGGAGGATGGAAACCCTGGCATACCTCAAATGGGCTCAACTTCGTGGCGGAGGAGACGTGGAGGTTGTGAGACAGTTCTGCCCAGATGAGATAGCGGGCCCAGGAGCGCTGGCGATCTCAGGTAGCACTGCAGTTGTTGGTTGGCCCGTTCCGTCTGACCATTAGTCTGGGGATGGTAGCCCGAGGAGAGACTGCAGGTAGAATTGATCAGACAGCAGAAGGCCTTCCAGAACCGTGCAGTGAACTGGGGCCCCCTGTCCGAGACGATGTCCTTTGGGAACCCATGCAGACGGACTACGTGCTCTAGTATCAGCTCGGCTGTCTTTTTAGCTGACGGGAGTCCGGTGAGGGCCACCAGGTGCACAGCTTTGGAGAACCGATCCACTATGGTCATGACAACGTTCTTTCCTTCGGAGACCGGCAGGCCCGTGATGAAATTAACGGCAATGTGCGTCCAGGGTCGACAAGGAACCGGGAGTGGTTGGAGCTGCCCTGGTGTGGGTTGGTTGGAGGTCTTGTCCCTGGCGCACACTAATCACGCCTGGACGAATTCCTCGACGTCTTTGGCAATTGAGGGCCACCAGAAGGGGCGCTGGATGTACTGAAGGGTGCGCTGCGTGCCTGGGTGCCCTGACAGCGGCGAGGAATGACCCCACTGGATGACGTCAACCTTGATGTTCCCGGGTATAGTCATCCAGGCGGCACACGTGCCGGTTCGGTCTCCGTGGCTTGTGCCTGGCGAACCCTTGTCTCCAGTTCCCAACGGAGCGGGCCGGTGATCTTGGAGGGTGGCAGGACAGACGCAGGGTCCGCCCGGGAGACGTCCCCCTCATGTTGTCTAGAGAGGGCGTTGGCCTTGATGTTCTTTGACCCCAGGCGGTAGGATAGGTGGAAATTATAATGCTCGAAGAATAGAGCCCACCGTGCCTGCCTTGGGTTGAGCTGTTTTAGGTTTTTGAGGGAGATGAGGTTTTGGTGGTCGGTCCAGACAAAAAATGGTTCTCTGGCGCCCTGGAGCCAGTGTCGCCATTCCTCCAATGCCCACTTTATGGCCAGCAGCTCGCTGGGTACAAGGGTATAGTTTCTGGTCTGGACCCCGCTGAGAGAGAACAGCTCCAGCGCCCACCTCTGAAGCGTACACCTCCACAACGAACTGTTGGTTAGCATCTGGATGGAGGAGAACTGGAGCGGTGGTGAATCGATGGCAAAGCCTGTGGAAGGCGGTGATGGCAGTGGAGTTGAGTTGAAAGTGATGAGGTGATGGGTGAGTCAGAGCGGTTAAAGGTGCTGCGACTGTACTGTAGTCCCGGATAAAGTGACGATAGAAGTTCGCAAACCCAAAAAACCATTGAAGTTGTCTGAGAGTCTTGGGTAGGGGCCAATGACGTACAACCTCCAGTTTCTGTGGGTCCATGGCCACACTCTGGGACGGGATGACAAAACCCAGAAACGTGGTAGAGCGCTTGTGAAAAGCACACTTCTCCAACTTACAGTACAGTTGATGGGCGAGCAATCTCTTGAGGACCGCCCTGACGTGTTGGATGTGCTCTTCGGCGGTGTGGGAATAGATGAGGATATCATCTAGGTAGACAAATACCCATCGTCCCAACATGTCCCGGAACACGTCATTAATAAAACTTTGAAAAGCTGCTGGAGCGTTACAGAGTCAGAAGGGGATGACTAGGCTTTCGCTATGTCCAGTAGGGGTAATAAACACTGTCTTCCACTCATCGCCCTCTCTGATATGCACCAAGTTGTAGGCGCTCCGGAGGTCCAACTTTGTGAAAATGGTGGCACCAGAGAGGGCATCCAGGGCTGAGTTGGTAAGAGGCAGCGGGTGTCGGTTCTTTATGGTGATGTTGTTTAGTCCCCGATAATCGACACAAGGGCGTAATTCGCCCGAACTCTTCTTTACGAAGAAAAATCCCGCGGCGGCAGGCGAGGAGGAGGGTCGGATGGTACCTTGGCGGAGAGCGGACAACACATACTCCTCCAACGCCCGCATCTCGGTGGGAGAGAGTATAGACGGCTGTGGGGTGGAGCGGAAGTGGATAACGCCTCAGTCTCCACCCCCAATCTTTTGGCGTAGGAGGAGTCAATAAAGTTTCCGGCAGCACCGGAGTCGATGAACGCGGAGCTTTGGACTCGTCTGTGGTCAAATTGGAGGTGTACCTGAACCATGAGACGCGAGATGCTGGGTGTGGTGGTGGCGAGATGGAGGTGACCCAATGAGCTGGGTGTGATGGGCGGCAGGGTTCGGGGAGCTGGCTTCGGGTGAGCAAGCAAGCGCTGGTCGATTCGGAGGGCGAGCTGGACCAAACCCTCCAGGGTAGCTGGAAGCTCTCGCCTGGCGAGCTCGTCCTTGATGCGAGACGCCAGTCCTTCATAGTAAGCCGTCCGGAGGGTGGCATCCCCCCCAGGTGGTCTGTATGTCGAGGGTGCAAAAGTCTGCAGTGTAACGGCTCACGGGCGACCCACCCTGCCGCAGATGGTACAGTTTGCTGTCGATCTCCACCTCAGCAGCAGGATGCTCAAAGGTCAGCTTTAATTGGCGGGTGAACTCTCCATATGAGTAGGCCGTATCTGAATCTGACCTAAGAACCGCCGTGGCCCACTCAGCTGTCTGCTCGGACAGCAGCGAGACGAGGAGTGCAACGCGCAGTCGGTCTGTGGAGTACCTGGTGGGATTGAACTCAAACACAAGATCCAAAGATGTTAAAAACACACTGCACTTCCCATCTGTGCCATCCCATTTATCCGGTAAGGCTATGAACACATCAGAAGAGGAAAGGGGGGGAAGGGGGCGGCACCGTCGCCGCCGCGGTGGGCGTGGCAACAACCGGCTGAACAGCCGCCTCGCGGAGGGTCGCGTTCTCCTGCCGTAGCTCCGCCAACTCGCGGCGCAAAACCGCGACATCTTGGAGCTCCTTACGGAGAAACGCAACTTCACCACAAAGCTTATTGATCAGCTTGGCATGCTGGTCAACCACACCACAGAGACGGACAAACTCCGCTGGGTCTACTGCTTTAGGCTCAGTCATTCTGTCACGAGCGACCAAGGGGAGAAGACAAAAACCTTAGCAGGTAGCCCGTGTTGCGTGGACGGTAGACCCAAAAGCAGAAGTAGCGCGAGCAGGCAGGATAACCACGCATTTAATCTCAGAACTCTCTTACACGAAGAGCAAGGATTTACACAAATAAACCCGCGTTCTAGCGACACACACTCAATCGAGGAAGCAAACCGAATTGGTGAGTACTCACGTGAGAATCGGTAACGCATCAGCGAAGGCATAAGTTGAACTCAATGACTGAGCGATGTGACGGACCATCTTGTTTCCTTTTATGCTTTTCCTGCCGGTCGCGGAGTAAGTGTGCATGACAATTGCACTATATATAGTGTCTATGGGAGTCACGTGACAAAAGAAAGAACAACTCGGGACTTGGAAGACTCATTGAAGAGAACCGTTCTATTCTGTTTCCTGTACATAACCTACGGAGGTTTTGCGATGATTTGCACATGCGCGCCCAGTAGAAAATGGATGAATCACTCTCCGAGACTACTTGTTCTTCTTTGTCACGTTGAAGATACGTTCAAAAAGAATGAATCGTTCATGAACGACCCATCACTAGCATGTAGGCAAGGTGTTGGTTATGTTAGAGAGAGATTATTTTTGGATTGTGATTTTGGCGTTTTTTTAATTTGATTGTATATTCTGGCTTTGACTTTTTGCCCCCCGTTGACTTTGATTATTGCTTTGCCACTTTGTTTTGGTTGCTTGGCTCTTTGTATAAAGTGGGTACAGAAAGACGGACAGATTTATTGAAAAAAGAAAAACTGAAATATCACATGGTCCTAAGTATTCAGACCTGTTGCTGTGACACACATATATTTAACTCAGATGCTGTCCATTTCTTCTGATCATCTTTGAAATGGTTCTACACTTTCATTTGAATCCAGCTGTGTTTCATTATACTGATTGGACGCGATTAGGAAAGCCACACACCTGTCTTTATACTGTAAGACCTTACAGCTCACAGTGCATGTAGGAGCAAATGAGAATCATGAGATCAAAGAAACTGACTGAAAAGCTCAGAGACAGAATTGTGGCAAGGTTACAAAAAAATTTTCTGCTGCACTGAAGGTTTCCAAGAACACAGTGGCCTCCATAATCCTTAAATGGAAGACGTTTGGGATGACCAGAACCCTTCCAAGAGGAATGGCAAGCTGAGCTATCAGGGGAGAAGAGCCTTGGTGAGAGAGGTGAAGAAGAACCCAAATATCACGGTGGCTGAGCTCCAGAGATGCAATCGAGAGATGGGAGAATGTTGTAGAAAGTCAACCATCACTGCAGCCCTCCACCAGTCGGGGCTTTATGGCAGAGTAGACCGACGGAAGCCTCTCCTCAGTGGAGGATACATGAAAGCCCGCATGGAGTCTCCAAGATGGTCAGAAATAAGATTGTCTGGTCTGATGAGACCAAGATAGAACTTTTTGGCCTTAATTCTAAGTGGTATGTGTGGAGAAAACAAGGCACTGCTCATCACCTGTCCAATACAATCCCAACAGTGAAGCATCGTGGTGGCAGCATCATGCTGTGGGGGTGTTTTTCAGCTGCAGTGACAGGACGACTGGTTGCAATCAAGGGAAAGATGAATGCGGCCAAGTACAGGGATATCCTGGACAAAAACCTTCTCCGGAGTGCTCAGGACCTCAGACTGGGCTGAAAGTTTACCTTCCAACAAGACAATGACCCTAAGCACACAGCTAAAATAACGAAGGAGTGGTTTCACAACAACTGTGTGACTGTTCTTAAATGGCCCAGCCAGAGCCCTGACTTAATCCCAATTGAGCATCTCTGGAGAGACCTGAAAATGGCTATCCACCAATGTTTACCATCCAACCTGACAGAACTGGAGAGGATCTGCAAGGAGGAATGGCAGAGGATTCCCAAATTCAGGTGTGAAAAACTTGTTGCATCTTTCCCAAAAAGACTCATGGCTGTATTAGATCAAAAAGGTGATTCTACTAAATACTGTACAAAGGGTCTGAATACTTAGGACCATGTGATATTTCAGTTTTTCTTTTTTAATAAATCTGCAAAAATGTCAACAAGTCCGTGTTTTTCTGTCAATATGAGGTGCTGTGTGTACATTAATGAGGAAAAAAATAAGCTTAAATGATTTTAGCGAATGACTGCAATATAACAGAGTAAAAATTTTAATGGGGTCTGAATATTTTCCGTACCCGCTGTATATTTGTAGATAATTTCACTGTATGTTTGTGCACTCACCAGTAGTAGGAGTGTTGCTGCCATTTATTTTTGGAAGATTTAGGGATTCAGGGAAGTTACCTGTATTTTTGTTTGTGCTTTGTCTTTTTTGCAGGTAATCTAGCTACCAAAATACAGATACCCTTTTGTTTATTATTTTGGCCTGTGTTCACTCTGAAGCTGTCTTTTTTGAACTACACTAGAATGCTGCATCCCACCCCCATTGTTTAAAAAAAAAAAAAAAAAAAGTTTACTCTGAGTATATTTTATTTGAGTAGATTTTAATAATTGTAACTGTTTGTAAAATTTCACTGAGTGTATATATAAAGAAGATTTACATTTACTGTATGTCTTGTTGAATCAAACATATTTTACTGTTCTGTTGAAATTCCAATATTGCAAAATAACAAACATATACACTCACCTAAAGGATTATTAGGAACACCATACTAATGCGGTGCTTGACGCCCTTTCGCCATCAGAACTGCCTTAATTCTACGTGCCATTGATTCAACAAGGTGCTGAAAGCATTCTTTAGAAACGTTGGCCCATATTGATAGGATAGCATCTTGCAGTTGATGGAGATTTGTGGGATGCACATCTAGGGCACGAAGCTCCCATCCCAAAGATGGGGATTTGTGGGGGGCATTTTAGTACAGTGAACTCATTGCCATGTTCAAGAAATCAATTTGAAATGATTCGAGCTTTGTGGTGCATGGTGCATTATCCTGCTGGAAGTAGCCATCAGAGGATGGGTACATGGTGATCATAAAGGGATGGACATGGTCAGAAACAATGCTCAGGTAGGTTGTGGCATTTAAACGATGCCCAATTGGTACTAAGGGGCCTAAAGTGTGCCAAGAAAAGATCCCCCACACCATTACACCACCACCAGCAGCCTGCACAGTGTTAACAAGGCATGATGGATCCATGTTCTCATTCTATTTACGCCAAATTCTGACTCTACCATTTGAATGTCTCAACAGAAATCGAGACACATCAGACCAGGCAACATTTTTCCAGTCTTCAACTGTCCAATTTTGGTGAGCTCGTGCAAATTGTAGCCTCTTTTTCCTATTTGTAGTGGAGATGAGTGGTACCCGGTGGGGTCTTCTGCTGTTGTAGCCCATCCGCCTCAAGGTTGTGCATGTTGTGGCTTCACAAATGCTTTGCTGCATACCTCGGTTGTAACGAGTGGTTATTTCAGTCAAAGTTGCTTTTCTATCAGCTTGAATCAGTCGGCCCTTTCTCCTCTGACCTCTAGCATCAACAAGGCATTTTCGCCCACAGGACTGCTGCATACTGGATGTTTTTCCCTTTTCACACCATTCTTTGTAAACCCTAGTTGTGCGTGAAAATCCCAGTAACTGAGCAGATTGTGAAATACTCAGACCGGCCCGTCTGGCACCAACAACCATGCCACGCTCAGAATTGCTTAAATCACCTTTCTTTCCCATTCTGACATTCAGTTTGGAGTTCAGGAGATTGTCTTGACCAGGACCACACCCCTAAATGCATTGAAGCAACTGCCATGTGATTGGTTGATTAGATAATTGCATTAATGAGAAATTTAACAGGTGTTCCTAATAATCCTTTAGGTGAGTGTACAGTGTGATACCCCCACTTTAACACAATCAGCTCATTTAGAAGAAGTTTTCCTGCTCCAAAGCTACAGCAATAGAGTTTAAATATAATATAGTTTCTATATTGAAAAAAAGCTGCTCAGGTAGTTGTAAGGAAAAGACACTCCATAAAAGTGAGAGCACCATTTTACTTCATTAACAAAATCTTTAGTTAACTAAGATATTTGGGTTGCATATGTTAAAACAATTAATTAAATGAGGACACAATTGGTAATCATACTGTACATACTGTATTATTATAAGCGAACTTTGAGTTTGAAAAGAAGAACAATGGCTAAATGTTCAATATTTTAGCACATACAAAAAAGCAAATTATAAAGCAAACTGAGAAATGAACGGGATTAATTAAGTTAAATTTTAATTTAAGAATAATATGTACTAAATGATTAAATCTAAAAAAATGTTTTAATTACTAAAACACAGAACTATAAATTAGACTGTGATTGATATAGGAACAAAATGTATTTATTAAATACATTTTAATAAATGTGTAACTGTTGCAGTTACACAACAGTCAGAAACTAGAATGTCCATTAAACAAAAACATATATCAATATACAAGTAAGGTACAGTAGCATACCAGGAGGGCACATCAGACAGCATTCTCCATCAATTTCATACTCATAGGTGTTGCAGGCTTTGCAGCGCATTACAAGAATGAGATTCATTAATGACAAACATATGATGTAGTATTCATACAATCGAATGACTGACATAATATTTTTGACATTACTGAAACTCATTTGCATAACCATTGTGTAAACCTGAAAAAGACAAAAAAAAATGCAGAACAAAAATTATCCTTTTGTTCATTTATAGACATAATGGCATGCAGTCCTAGTCCTGATTTTGAGGTGATTATCACTCAGGTAACAAACAACTGACAATGAAAAATTTATCATTGCTGTACTGTGTGTAGTCTAAAACTATTTAAGGAGACACATTGGATGAGGTTTGGCATGTACCACCAGTCTACATTCCCTGACATTAACTAGCTATCATTTATTAAAATAAAAATAAACGTATAGGATATATTATCTTATGTAATGTTAAAAAGAAACAGTTTAGGTCAGTGATGGCCCTTGAGTAAGGCCATGGTTTACTGATTAGAAGTTTGAGGGTTCAAGCACCTGCAGGGCAAAGCTGCTACTGTTGTGCATTTGAGCAAAGTTCTTAACTTTCTTTGCTCCAGGGTGCTGTATCATAGTAGTGCTGCACTCTGACCAACTTCCTATCAAGCTCGCATATACAAAGAAAAAACCTTACGGATCTGTGCCAAAAATAATTTGTTCTTCTTTTTCTCCTTAGGCGTAGTACAGTAAAAACTTGCAACACTTTTTATTATTAGTTAGATTCAAATCTTTTATTTTTCCAGGACTTTGTATGTCTGCCTTTATCTTTGATGTCAGATCCTCTTCAGTAAGGAGGATATCAGTCTAGTCCAGTTTTCTGGAGAAATGTCTGTCTTCCATTCTTCACAGACAATTTTATTTCCCTTATTTATGAGGAAATGCATTGTTTCAACTCCCCCTTTAAAATACCCCAACTGTGTTCTATTGGATTCAAGTTGAGCAACATGCTTCCCCAGGCCATGGTTTGACCAAAAAAACTTTCATGACCTTAAACTCCTTCTGTTTCACTCTTCTTCTGAACACGCTGTTTCAACAGATAATGGCACTTGCCAAGCCCTGCACCACTAGAGAACAGAAGAGTTGAACAGACAATAGCAGATATGAGATCACATTAGTTGGAAATCTATTTTGCCTTGGTCAAGCCCCGGCCGGTATAAACATGGGAAAGGACAAAAAAAAAAATCAATGAATGCTTTGTTCTCACATTATTTTGTTTTGTATAATTACACTGATTTTTACATAATCAACACAAACATGGCCGGACCCCATGCTGCAGCCGAGAAAAATGTATCTGGGGTTCTTAGGCGGTCCTGGACGGGGTTGGATGTTATCCATAGAGGCACTAGTTTGACTGTCACAGAAACAAGGCTTTCCACTGATACTCCATTAACCAAGTCACATTTCCCTGTCTATTTTTCAGAGCTAGATTGTACAAGTGAAGCCATGGCATAAATTATGAACAATTACTAATCATCTGTGTTTCGACTGATTTAAAAATTGATTACTTTTCTTTCTGTATACATTTCTATTTTTGTGGACTTTTTTAACATTTCTTTTTAAATTCCTCTAGCAATTTGTTTTAAAGTTGAACCATGATACAATAATGGAGACAAACACAGTTCATACTGTGTTGAAATTTTTGTGTTCTGGTGTTCATATGTAACTTTTCTTTTACCATGTTCAGGCAAGTAAGCTATATTTTATTTTATTCTGATGTCCATTAAAGGAAATGTTCTTGAATCATTTGGCATTTAAGTGATATTAAACAGGGGTGTACTGACTTCTGTGGTATACTCTCTCTATGTAGACTGATGTTTGTATAAATGATTGTAAATATACCTGTATTACACTCTTTACTTCAAAAACAATTTTTAAAATTAAATGATTCATGCTTTATTTTTTTGTGTTGCATTTCTTTCTCCATTCTGAGGTATGCTAAATAATTGTAGTATTAGAGAAGCATTTGCGTTTGTAAAAGCGGCAGCTATTTTAAGAAGTTTAAATTCTTTAAATTCTTGTTCATTATTGTTGTGATGGGTATTATATGTTTCACCAAATAAAATGCAATGGGATCAGTGATGTCATTCCAGTGCTTTTCTTTGAACCTAAAGTGTTAATTCAGCTGTGGTGTTATTTTGTCTTTGGCATGAATTTTCAGGTACTTTCCTGGTGTTGAACAGGTTTGTCTTTTTTGTTTCACTTTCTATGTTCGTACATTTTGTAGACAATTATTGCATCATGTCTGCTGTGTAGAATTAAGCAGTTTCTTCTACACTGTCTAGCCAAAAAAGGAAAATCTGGATGTAATTAAGCAAATAGTAAGAGCCTTTAATAGGATAAATACTACAGTGATTAATATGTTTCAGTTCAAATGATGCATATAATAGCCTATTTTAAGAAAGTTTTTGTTTGTAAACATTCTTTGCAAATGCAATTTCAGATACTTTATCTATAGATCCAAGAAGTAACACATTGAAAATTACCCTCTATTTGAATGTAGAAATTCAGGAACATGTCCATTGCATCAGAATTGGATAACATTGTTATCCAATTCATTTCTTAGTATACACTTCATATACTTTGTAGTGATTTCATACTTTCAAGTGAAACTTTAAGTCATATTTCAAAGAAGGAAAACCCTTTGCATCAAATCACTATATTGATGCCTGATTCATTTAAAGTCAAACGTCCAAGATTATTCGAGAAAATTATATGAATTGTCTATAGGAATAAATCAAGAAAGAAAATGGATGTTCTGAAGTTCATATTAACCAAAAATCATATTAACCAACAGGCGGTCTATTTTATGCAATGTGCAATAATGACGTGTAAATTCTAATTAGTACATGACATTACGTTACTAGATGCCCTTAATTGTCAAATAAATTTAAAACGCTTTCAAAGAATTGTCATACACATCCATCAGACCACTAGATGGCACTAACTCGCACTTTACTAATAAGCTTAAAGTAACTACATTTTTCTGATATATTTATTGCGATATATATCGCAATAAATATATCGGAAAAATAACTTACTTATAAATAATATAACTTCGTTTTGACAGCAGTATTACCATGACTGCATTAAGGATGTAACACAAAACAAAACCTAAGGTAATTCATTAGTTATCCTCGTTATTACTTTTCCCTAAAATAAATATATTCTCATTATATTAAGACAGTTATCGGGGGAGGGGGGGGGGGAGGCTTTAGCGAATGGTCTTGGTTATAGATAATAATATTGTACACACGTTACGCTTTTTTTCACACACCGTTTTAAAGCCATTGAAGGCAGAAGAAGAAGAAAGTGAAACTAACTATATATATATTTTTTTGTTGTTGTTGTAATAAACACAACTTACAAACAATATATATAGACAAAGGAACAAGGACTATTATGAATATTAAGTTCACTTACTGTTATTTTTATGCCCAATTAGACGTGTTTTATCCAATTAAACATAAGATGTTAGTTTTGTCCAACACGCGCTGTTCACGCACTTCGGTTTGTGCGCCGCTTCACATCACTCTGTGTAAGACCGGCCCCTAGTGGTCGCATGCGATTATATTGCTAGAACCTATCATCAGATAAAGCAAAAGAGCGAACTCTTTTAATGACTCAACGAAAACAACAACAAATGGCCTATCAAAGTCCAGACTAAAGTGAAATCTAAAAGGTGTGGAAGGACTTTAAACAGTGTTTCACTTAAAAAAATAAAAATAAAAAAAAAACCCTGACAGATCCTTGAAAATCTGAACTCCAATTATTCAAAATATTTAGTTTAAACCATTTTATGTGTCAAATATATTTAAAAAGGATCAAAACCAGAAATAATATATAGCAAGACATCCAGTATCAAAGACTCAGTACTGTGTTTATTAGAAAACATTCTAATATAACTATCATTAGAAAGGTAAAAATCATTTGTATCTGTGCATGCCAAATAATTGTTAGTTTTATTTATTTTTATTATATTATTATTTTATTCTTGTTTTTTGTTTGTTTGCTTGTTTGTTTTGCAGGACACACATTCCCACACTACATTTACTAAATGATGCATGCTCTGGTGAAACTTGTAATGATGCATTAAAAGATCTGCTGTGTTTTTATTCAATGAGAATAAATACGTTAACACCATAAACATTTAAAATACTGTATGTTCTCCATAAAAACAATTTTATAGCAGGCTACATTTTCATTTTGTCTTCCTGTCATACCAAAACACTTAAAATGGCAATCAGGAATAGTAACGGGAACGCAATTCTAATAACGAGTCCAAAACAGGATTTATGCATGCACACTGCATCACTTTACTTTGTTCCTTGTGTAATAGTTATCTACTGAAAAACCTCCCAACTGTAGAATTAAAAAAAAGAAACAATTCATTTACACCACATTTAGAAATGAAGTTCACAATATAACAAAATGTTAAACTCACTTTGTATGTGGTTCACAATGAATAAAAGATCCATCTGAATATGTCTCCTCAATGCAGTCCTTACACACTGTATCCAGTAATCTTGTCCCTATAGATTTAAAGAAACACTTAAGAGTCTTCATTTGCTGATTATTTTACTGAATAGAGTGGAGAATTTAAATTAAACATCACAAGGTGTCCTACAGATAATGTTAAAATGCTAACCGGTATGGTTGATGCATTGTCTGGGAAGACAGGTTGAGTGCTCTTGGGCTTTCCTGCAGCTCTCACCATGTAGTGGTATATTTCTTGCAGTACTATGGCTCATCATATATATACCTCATGATTACTGATCTGAGTTTCGACTGATTTAGCAATTTAGCCATTTGTTTTCATGTTGGGTCATGATGCAATAATGCAGATGCTGTAAACACAGGTCAGATGTTCAAACTTTGGTGTTCTGGTGTTCATATGTCATTTTTTTAACCATGTTCAGGCAATTAAGCTATTGGAAGTTTTTTTATGCGATTTATTTTTTTTTTTGTTGCGTTGTTATTTTGATGGCAGTCTTTTTTATTATACATAAATCTCTCTGCTTCAGGGTACTGTATCATGCTGCGCTCTGAACAACTTCTTAACAAGCTGAGATATACAAAGAAAAAACTTTACGGATCTGTGCCAGTAATGATTTTTCTTCTACATTTTCTTAGGAGTAGCACAGTAAAAATTAGCAACACTTTTTATTACATAGATTGAAATATTTTATTTTTCCAGTACTTTGTATGTCTGCCTTTATATTTGTCAGATATCAGATCCTCTTCAGCATTGAGGATTTCAGTCTAGCCCAGTTTCCTGGAGAAATGTTCTGCCCTTCTCCAGAGACAATTTTCTATTGGATTCAAGTTAGGCAACATGACCTTAAACTCCCTCTGTTTCACTCTTCTTCTAAACACACTGTTTCAAAAGATAATGGAAATCAGCGCTTGCCAAGCCCTGCACCACCAGAGAACAGAAGCGCTGAACAGAGGTGGATTCAGCTAAGCAACAAACCATAGCAGACCTTATATGAGGACAAATTATTCAGAAATCTATTTTGACTTGGTCAAACCCGGTCAGTACAAACAGACAGGACAAAGACAAAATCAAGGAATGCATTTTTCTGACATTTTTTGTCTTATAATCACACCTAATTAAATTCCATTATTAACACAAACATGCTGGACCCCAACTGAGATGAGAAAAATGTATGTAGATGTTTGTAAGTTTATTAGATAAAAGAACATGCTCCCAATATTCACCAGGCTTCTTTCATGTTATTTTGTATCATGTTAAGTTTAATCTTTTTTTGTGCCAAACAGCAAGCAATTTTTTTTTATGTCTATAGAGGCACTATCTGAGCCGTCACACAAACCGTTAATACCCCATTAGTCAAGTCACACTTCCCTATCTATTTTCAGAGCTAGATTGTACAAGTGAAACATTGGCTATGGCATTATTTTTAGTCAGCCACTCTGCTTCTGCTTTGCAGTGCTATGGCTCATTATATACCGCCTGATTACTCATGATCTGTGTTTTGACTGATTTTATAATTGGTCACTTTTCTCCCTGTATACCTTTCCATTTTTCCATTCCTCTAGCAATGTGTTTTCATGTTGAGCCATGATTCAATAATGCAGATAAACATAATTCATATGTTAAAGATTTGTGTGCTGTTTTCAAGTTCATATGCCATTTTTTAGGAGTTATTGCAACATCCACCTGTAGATTCTTGCAGTGCTGTGTCTATTGTCTATTTGTGTATGAAAAACCACCTACAGTAGGGCATGGAATATCATTTTCATAAATCATAAATTCCATCTATAGATTCCAGAAGTAACACAATTTGGTTTCAAAAGAATTAAATGCCAAGCACTATGACATCTGCATGATGACAACATGACTATCATCGCTCTGATAATTCTGTTTTAATAATGCTGATGTCATAAATGTGCGAGGGCCCTCTTGTTCTTCTCAGGATTCTTTTTTTTTCCATTAACATGCTTAAAAACCCATGAAAATCAGCACACAGGTAGGAATCTACTCCCATTAAGATGCTTGCAAGTCTGGAAGTCACAGGAAATTTTACTGCATAGTTCATACAAACCTGCACAAATACTGTACATGTCAAACTCGGTAGACTTCTAGGGTCTCATTGAGCTGAACAATTTTCACTATGCACGTCATCGACTCAACTCATCAGGTCAGATATTTTGGGTCATTTGCAAAACACTCACAATGTACACACATTACATACACTACACACATACTACTCACACACACGCATGCACAGACACACACTACACATGACCGGCCCAAGCACCTGCGCCATTACACCAAACCTAGCTCATATGATCTCAAAATATGATGCAAAGGGATTTTGATATCTCAAACGGTTTAGCCATGGTGATGCCTTAAACTTATGCTAAAAAGTGGCTAATAACATTAAATGCCATCAGCATCCAATGCTTTTTGAAGGGCTTAACATGCTCAACAGGCACACGGGTTGTGTGGTGTGCCTGGGCGATATACATTATATTTAAGAAATATTTACTGCTTTAGTATACTTCGTTTTTGCTGCAGTATTTCCTTGACTGCATTAAGGATTTAATGGGAAAAAAAACTAAGGTAATTTGTACACATTTCATTAGTCTCCTTGTTATTACATTTCTCTTCAAAATAAACATGATCTCAGGATTTTGAGTCAATTATCGGAAAAAAGCTTTAGCTGATGGTATTGCTTATAAATAACAATATTGTACACATGTTAAGATTTTTGTAACACACCGTTAAAGCTATTGAAGACAGAGGTCAAATTATGTGAAAGTGACACTAATAAATCTTTCTTTTTTTTTTATCAACACGAAAACACAACATACAAACAGTATATAGACAAACCAACACGAACTATTATCATTATTAAGATTACTTACAAAAGCTTAAATGACATGTAAATGGTGTGAAAGGACATTATTCAGGCATTTAACACTTGAAAGTCTGCATTCCAGTTATCCCAAACATTTCATTGAAACCATTTTGTGTGAAAAATATTTTGATATTAATTATCAAAGACATTATTAGAAAATGTGTTTATTAGAAAATATTATTAGCAAATCCTAAAATTAGACAGGTGGTCTAAAACATTTGACCACAGACATCAATCATCGGCTTCTGATCACAGGACAGATCACACACACAGCTGGGCAGTTTTATAGTACATCACTAGGTGTGTTTTCATGGACACTAAAAATCTGAACGATAGTTCAGTCCGAATAGAAATGCATCATGAAGTGATGCACAAGATGGAATACCCTAGAAAGTAAGATTTGTTTGAAAATATTGCAAATACTAAACAAAAAAATTAATTTATTTTTTGCACACATTCCCATACTTCATTTACTTCTTGTGAAACCTTTAATGTATGCCAAAGTTTTTCTTTGTCTTCTGTACTAAAACAGTTAAAGTCACCATCAGCAAGAGGAAGACAACTACAGTGAGTCCAAAATGAGAGGATTTATAGACACACACTGCATCACTCCACTTTGTTCCCTGCGTGAGTCCCACAGACTCACAACTGTAGATGAGAAAAAGGCATTGACACAGCATTTAGAAATAAAGTCCACAAAATATCAAAATGATGATCATGTTATCCTCACTTTGTATGTTGTTTACAATGCATAAAAGATCCATCTGAATATGTCTTCTCAGGGCAGTCCTTACACACTGTATCTGTTAAAGTAGCCCCTACAAAGATAAACACTTAAAGTCTTCCTTTATTTATTAATTTTTTACTAAATACAGAGGAAATTAAATTAAACATTACAAGGTGTCCTACTAATAATGTTGAAATGCTAACCAGTCTGGTTGATGTATTGTCCAGGAAGGCAGGCTGAATGTTCATGGGCTTTCCTGCAGCTCTTACCCTGAGGTTCTGTACAATAATGTCCTGGCAAAGGCTCACAGAGTGCATCTGAAATGTATGTACACTTTCTCTTTACCCTTAATCCAACGCCTGTGAAAAGAAAGCAATGCCCATTAGATAAGATAGTCTATGAATACTGTATAGGTATTCTTATATTTTATAGAGGTATTCTAATGTTAAGTTAGAGGAACGAGTATGTATTTACCTTGATCACACACAGTGCAGGTTAGACGTGCCATCAGAACATTTGGGACATCAGTGTAGGTTGTTCCAGTGCACTGGATACACTCTGTCCCTGAATTACTGTTGCAGTGGTTTAACACATGGTGACCTGGACAATAACATTTTATTCTAAAGCTTTTTAAAATATACATTAGTCCACTGATTGTAGTTACAGTTTCAATGTGATTCTTTACAGTGAACATGCATGGCTTAAAAAAGAATAGTTTCTTGTCAAGGAGTGAATATGAGAAAGTTATGACCTACTGAATTCTATCACTGCATTTACGAATATTCACTGCAGTATAACTAAATATATTGTCTAAATTGATGTTTTCACCCTTGCACAATATGCTGTCCTAGATTTTCTTTTGTTGTGCTTGATATAATAAAAATATAAAAATATAAACATGAATACTGCGTATGTATTCATGAGCATGAATAAATACATGATTATACATGTATAGGTATTCAGACATGATAAGTATTAAGACACAGAGTAAAAACATTAACTCTTTGTTAAAAAGCAAAGTTTGCTGATTACAGTTGACAAAAAGTAATTAGATTTTTGTAGCATTGTGGTTTAGTTTTGGCCCTTTTCTGTTGGCTAATCCTTCTCCAAAGTTACAAGAATTCCTCTAATGGACTTTTCAAAATCCTTCATATACTTTCAATAGGATTCAGGTCAGAAGATTGGCTAGGCCACGTGAGCACTTCTTTCTCCTTACAATCCAAACCACTGCATTTCAAGTAAAAGCATTTTAACATGTACAGTGTATAAGAAAAAATCACAAGAAACTAAATCTGCTTTTGCCTAAGGCAAAGCAGCAGATCTACCTCCCCCAGATCTGCTTCTTTACCTAAGGCAAAGAAGCAGATCTTCTTTGCCTTAGGTCTAAAGAAGCAGATCTGGAGGAGGTAAAGTATTATGGTGAACTGGTATGTTTAGATGCTGTCTTAGCCACTCTGATTGATCACTCAGGTTTGTTGACGGTGGAGAGACGGGTGGGTTTATATCTCAGGGTCTGTGTTTCCTTCTGGCTCTACTTTTTAGTTATGCTGTCATAGTTAGCCCTGCCAAAGTCCCTGCTTGGACTCTGCACTAAACATGCATTCACCTTATACATTATATGATAGTGACCATACCTAACTGTGGTCTCTCCTTCTCTTCTTATCTCTTCTCTTCTCTTCACTGAAGGTAACAATGTGATTTCAAATAAATTAGCAATTCATCTGTCTGTAATTAGGCAAATAAAGACACTTTGGGACTGTGTCTACTCTACAAAAAAGTGGGCACCCAGTCTAAATGACCTGAAGAGGATAATGAAGACTCAATAAGGTAAAGAAACCACCCCAAGGGACAGCCAAAAATTTGAAGGCACCATTGGAACTGCCTAACATCTGTGTTCATGGGTCTATAGTATGTAAAACATTGAACAAGTATTGTGTCCATGGCAGGTCACCACAAAGGAAGCCACTGCTTACTAAAAAGAACATTGCCTGTATGCCTGAAGTTTGCGAAAGAGCACATTGACACTCCATAGCGATACTGGCAAAATGTTTTGACCAAAAAGGGCACTGCATATCATCATGAAAACATCATCCCAACCATAAAGTATGGTGGAGGAAACATCATGATTTGGGCCTGTTTTGCTGTGTGAGTGTATGGTGTACTGATTAAGACCGTATCACCTGCGGGAAGAAGCTCCTCCTCAGTCTCTCTGTGGTGGTCTTCAGGGAGCAGAATCGCTTTCCTGATCTCAACAGAGAGAACAGTCCATTGCTGGGGTGACTGAGGTCCTACACGATCTTCCTGGCCTCAGTCCAGCACCGCTTGCTGTAGATTGAGTGCAGGTCAGGGAGCTCGGTGCGGATGATGCGCTAAGTTGATCACACCAACCTCTGTAGAGCTCCTGCATGGTGCTGTTTCCAAACCAGGTCATGATGTTTCCCGTCAGGATGCTCTCAGGAGTAGAAATTCATATATATAAAATATATTTTTTTGGCCAGGATGTGTAAACACCATATTACATGTATAGTCATGGAAAAAAGTAAATCCTACTTTAAATCTTTGGTTTTATTTATTAAATAAATAAAATAATAATAAATAAACCTATAATCAGAATCCAGGTGAGAAAAATAAAAACACCCAATAATTTGGCATAATGTACAGTAGAACTACTTTTAAGAACAGTAATTTAAAGGAGACATTTTCTGTAGAAGTTTATCAGTGTTTTGGAAAATGTGTGGCCCCATCTTCTTTAAATCATATTGTTGAAATTCACTGATGTTCAAGGACATTAATTCATGCACATTTCTTGTAGATCTCTTGGATGCTTTTCCTCTTGTGGTCCAGTGATTATGCATGATGACAAAACATTTCCAGTTGTTTTTCATTCACTGAACGCGTCAAAGAGCTTATCTTTAGTCATATAAAAATCATAAACCTTTTGCAGTGTCTGTCTTTTTCCTTAATGAAAAAAGGTTATACTCATGCATTGAGGAAAAATTGTCATGTCTTTTACCCTGTTACTGTCATGATGCGCTAGGAAAGGCGGACACAGATGCAGGGTGCTTAACTTAAGTGGGTTTTATTTCTTTGTTTTCCTTTTTTTTCTGTCAAATAGCAAAGTTCAAACAAAACAGTCAAACAAGAAAACAAGGACAAAAAATGGCAAACAAAAACGCTCCTGGCTGGAGCTGCCGGCGGGCCCGCGAACGAAATCCCGGCTGTTTCACCGTCCCTTCGACTGGGTGAAATCAACAAAAAAGAGGCATAGTGTCTCTCCTGCATGAACTGGCCCAGAGACCGTGTGATTGTCCCACTCTGCTGCTACGGCTCAGCCCTGAAGGAGACAAAACACGTACACTCCCGTGACGACACAAACACACACAACCTGGATGAGAACAACAGTGTAAAGACAAAGGGCTGTGGGGCCGGCTGGTATAAATAGGAAGACACACGGGGAAAACACAGGTGAACTTGATCTAGTACTAATGTGAAACATATACAGGTGTAGACACACTAGGGGGAGACAAAGTGGCAGCTCAGTTGTCCGGTGAGCCAGATCTTATTCCTCGAGACTGTGGTGGCACAGGTGTGACAGTTACACAAAATTCATGGTCAGGGATAAAGCATGGAAGACATTTTATGGCCATGAACCTTTGTACTTCTTCTGTTTTATGTTGTCATTATGTTTCCTCATTTCTTCTCCCATCAATAGTAATAAAGCATTTCTTGCCTTGTTTAAAAAAAAAAAGGATTTACATTTTAATTAGAAATTATATAATCTAATATAAAATATTTACCTCAATGAAAAGGTCTTCTGTCTTTCTTACAAAAAAGGTAGTTAATAAAATGTGCTCAAAACATTTCTAAGCATAATATTTATATTATATATACTTAGATGAATATGAAACTTACTTATGAGTGGACTTTAATAGCGTCTTCTCAGTAATGTCAGTGCTCTAGCTACCAGAGCTATAGCCACCACTGCAACCATTGGAACTGCCTAACATCTGTGTTCATGGGTCTATAGTATGTAAAACATTGAACAAGTATTGTGTCCATGGCAGGTCACCACAAAGGAAGCCACTGCTTACTAAAAAGAACATTGCCTGTATGCCTGAAGTTTGCGAAAGAGCACATTGACACTCCATAGCGATACTGGCAAAATGTTTTGACCAAAAAGGGCACTGCATATCATCATGAAAACATCATCCCAACCATAAAGTATGGTGGAGGAAACATCATGATTTGGGCCTGTTTTGCTGTGTGAGTGTATGGTGTACTGATTAAGAGACCGTATCACCTGCGGGAAGAAGCTCCTCCTCAGTCTCTCTGTGGTGGTCTTCAGGGAGCAGAATCGCTTTCCTGATCTCAACAGAGAGAACAGTCCATTGCTGGGGTGACTGAGGTCCTACACGATCTTCCTGGCCTCAGTCCAGCACCGCTTGCTGTAGA
>JAAGKR010006189.1:0-44960 GCA_011419295.1 Clarias macrocephalus | reverse complement strand
AGGACTATCAGCTGTGTATCCACCTGACTTCTGCACAACACAACTGATGGTCCCAAACCCATTTATAAGGCAAGAAATCCCACTTATTAAACCTGATAGGGCACACCTGTGAAGTGAAAATCATTTCAGGTGACTAGCTCTTGAAGCTCATCAAGAGAATGCCAAGAGTGTGCAAAGCAGTAATCAAAGCAAAAGGTGGCTACTTTGAAGAACCTAAAATATGACATATTTTTAGTTGTTTCACACTTTTTTGTTATGTATATAATTCCACATGTGTTAATTCATAGTTTTGATGCCTTCAATATGAATCTACAATTTTCAGTCATGAAAATAAAGAAAACTCTTTGAATGAGAAGGTGTGTCCAAACTTTTGGTCTGTACTCTATATACCATATGGCATTATTTATTTAACAAAATGTGGGCAATAATAATTACCCCTTACTGCTTGCACTGGATTTAAGAGGGTAAGTTCACTAATCGTCAGCCCTTTATTCATTAATGATCACCAGGTGTACAGAACTCTATTAAAGTAGACGTTTTGGTGGTTTGCTGGTCTGGAGCGTTCAGGTCTGTTTTAACACAATAAGCAATGGTCTTCGTGAAGCACATCATTCTGGAAAGAGAGTTCATTGTTCTACAGTGATAAAGATTATTCACAAGTGGCAAGCATTTGAGACAGTTAACGATCTTTCCTGGAGTGGACGTCCGCGCTCATTCGCTCCAAAGTCAGAGCGTGCAATGCTCAGATAAATACAAAAAAAAAACTCACTGAGGCCTGAAAGCACAATTAGAAGAAGACTGAACAAGTACGGTTTGCTTGGTAGGGTTGCCAGAAGGAATCCCCTTCTGTCTAAAATCAACACTAAAGCACGAATGACTACATTTAATAGATGTGTAGACCGTCACAATATGTGTGAAAATAATCTCAATGAAATTTTGTTGTTGTTGTATTTGTCAAATCCTGCAGTTCTTTAAGAAATTTGTGCTTATATGTATAGATTTTATTCACCTGATTATTAGAGATAATATAATTTACCTATTTGATGGATTATATTTCTTTTATATTTCTATATTCAAGAAGAATTGGAACTAAGTACAAAATGAAAACTTGCAGCTAAGAAAAATCATTAAAAAAAAAAAGAATGCCATGGACATTTTGAATTTAAACAAAAAGAAATCTCCTGTACATGTATATCGTGGATAATTTTTCATTTCTTTTTAATATTCTGCTTATATCCAGTGTTTACATTTAGCATTGTGGTTTGATTATTAGAGAGTTTTGAAAGTTCAGTTGAAGCATGATGGTCCTACTGCCCCTCGTCTCAGAAATACACACCTATACACGCAGAGCTGACTTATGTTGGGAAGGTCATTTATGAAAAGAATGTCCTTATAATGTTGAGTAATTTATTATCTTCATTTGAACCTAGAGTCACTGCATGCTATTTAAAATGTCATTTCGTGCAATTCACCTAACTGAAATAAGCGACAGCTGCGGGGCCCTGAATTCACCACAACTTTTCTTGTCTTTTCTTTGTTTCAGGAGGAAGCAGCAGATTAAGGGTAAGTCTTGGAAGCAGTTCTGATGTATTGCTCGATGTTGCTGGATTCTCATTCATAGCGGATTAGACCTGTTTCAATAGTGGCTGCATAGTGTCTGTAAAACTGTTTAAGGACACAAGGGGTAAAAAAAAAAAGTCAACACTAGCTTAAATTCAATCAATAAAAATATGAATAAATAT
This sequence comes from Clarias macrocephalus, assembly GCA_011419295.1. Classification (NCBI taxonomy): domain Eukaryota; kingdom Metazoa; phylum Chordata; class Actinopteri; order Siluriformes; family Clariidae; genus Clarias; species Clarias macrocephalus. The sequence goes on along the minus strand of JAAGKR010006189.1, from coordinate 43,218 downwards.
AGTTGCAGTCAACGATGAGTGGACCCAAGCACCCCCCCTCCCCCCCCAAGCATAACACTGTGATATCACTCAATGTGATGTCACACAGGAAATCATTAGCCACTTTTTAATTTTTTTTTAAAAAGTTTAAGGCTGATCATCATGGCTGACTTGTTTGTGATATGAAAAATCCCTCCACAATTGCAACAACCCAAAACAATTGACTTCCAGTTGAGTAGAGCCCTTTACATGCAATGCAAAAGTTGTTCAGCTCAGTGAGCTCTAAATGTGTACCGGGTTTCACATCCATACGCACAAGTGTGTATGAGTGGTGCAGCAAAATCATGTGTGTCCTACGCCCGGGGCCCAGACGCTCAGGCATCCTAATGGCAGCAGATTCCAGTCTGTGTGGTAATTCTCATGACTTTTTGAGCATGTTAAAACCCCCAAAAGCCCCAAATGGTGGGGAAAAAAATCCTTAGAAGAACAAAAGGGCCCTTCACACACTATGATGACATAGGGCTGATGTCATAGTGCTTGGGCCCCAATAATAACAACAACAACAATAATAATAATAATAATAATAATTTAATTTTAAAAGAATACTATGTATTTCATTAATTTAAAAATACAAAGTAAGTCAATAAAAGCAATGGAGTAATTGGAATTTTTAAAAATTATTTTTATTTATTGATGTACTGTGTAGTTTTCCCTCTTGTCTGTGGAACTATAAGATTATGGCCTGATTACAAGATGATCTATATTGACTGTTGAATGTTTTTTTTTTTTTCTTTCAGGACTTCCCCTGTCGGCCACAGATCTGTGCCCGTTTTGTTTCCAGTGGCGCCAGCCTGGAGGGTACCGCGTGCGATTAAAGCCCAAGTGCAGACCCTCGCTGCGGATCAGGAAGCTGCTCAGGAGAGAGCAGGCCCGCAAGAGGCTCAGCTCACGGGAAATCAAGCTACTCCAGAGGTTCAGAAGGGCTTCCAATGTTCTGGTAAGGATCCACATAGCTTAAATAATCGTCTTATTTGTAATTACCCAAATACTCACAATGATCAGAAACATTTGTGTAGTCACACTGCATTTCCTGATTTCCTGTTTACTGTCTCACATCGCTCACATCCACATCAAAGCAGGAAAGGAGCAATCTAACACACACGACTTTGTCCACATTAATGCATATTTTAGACTTTTTTTTTTCTTCTTTTTTTTATTATTGTTATTATTATTTAGATTTTTGGATAAAGTGCACACTTTGTAATATTTGTCTCAGTCTCTGTCTCATTCTGGAATATAAAATACCTGCTCAGTATAAAATCTCTGGTGTCTGTGGCGACTCAAGGTCAGTAATACAAGAAGGCATCTCTGCTTGTCCGTCAATCACGTTGCCAGTCATTTCAAAAAGCTCGTCCTTTTGTGCTAACTTTCCGGAGTTCTATCTTAGGTCATCGTGGACGTGTCTCAGTGCACCTCTTTGTGCTAGCTTACCCATAATCCCCCTGTCGTTTTGCTGCAAAGACGGCTTGACTGACCTACTTAACGATTTAGTGACCTACTGACATCCTGACCTTTTTAAAAAAAAAAATTTAAGTTAATACATTTCTCACTGAATTCTTACAGACAGCACTGCCTGACTGACCTTGTGACTTTATTTAATTACTGACTGATGTGCATACAGACCTCCTGACTTGTGTATTTACAAATCCTACCATCCTCACAGACATAGTTTAAAACAACATTTACTTACTGACTCATGTATTTAATTTCTTAAATAACAATTAGTTTCAATTGTGAAATAACATTATAGGATTTTTTATGGACTTATTTCTTGGAGTACATCTTATAACCATAATCATTTTAATGTGGATATAAATATTGCAGTGATTAACAAATGATATATTATATTCAAAGAAGAAGTACTATTAATAACTCGTAGTGATGTGGTACAAGAGGTGCTGCATAGCTGTGTGATTAAACTGAGACACTCGGGTGCGAGGGGAAAGTTTAGCTGGAGTGTTTACATGCTGCTCATTGCTGTGTGTGTGTGTGTGTGTGTGTGTGTGTGTGTGTGTGTGTGTGTGTATATGTGTGTGTATATGTGTGTGTTAGTCTGAAAGGAATAACGCATGTATAAGTAAAATCATCTACAGTATGTGCAGTACTGGATTGCAAAACAGTTCATGTGTGAAAGTGATATAATGTGTGTTTGTGTAAAAATGTCTTTTTTCACTTTTGTTATATTTTGAGTTGATTAATTTTACCCCAACAGCATCTCTGACAATAAGGTGAAAAGCAAGACAATCCACAGATTTATATTAATGCACTCATTCAGATATGGTCTCGCTTTTATAATAATAATAATAATAATAATAATAATAATAAAAAAGCTTTACAGTCACAGACACGGTAAGCCATTCTCTGTTGTGTTTTATTCCTTATGGTCTAATTCTAATAAAGTGTCTTAAAGTACGGCTCTCCTAACATCACTTATAGCAACGAGTGAACTTGGTATATAAATGTTGTGCACATTTTTATGTATTGTTTTATATACAGTATGACGAAAGGCCCTACAGACTTATCCATCTCACCGTGAATAAATCCCAAGTAAAAACAATCCCAGGTTTAAAATCTGAAACTCTTTCGAGTAATCTCAAGGTCACACAGGTAATGCTCTATATTATTCCTCATAAAAGTGCCATCATTCATACCAGATTGTTCGTTTTTTTTATGAATATGCATGTTGTGTGGCATTAAACGGCAAAGTACTGTACGTGTCTAAACCATGATTAGAATTCGGGGTGACCTTGACGCAGGTGCGTTTGCATATATTTCCAAGAATTGTTCCGCATAAGACTTTTATTTAACCTTGTACAGTATGTCGACAAAACAGCAACATGATTCTTATACAGATGATTGTAACTACTGTATATCTTTGGGTATTGGCTAGAGTACTGTGCAAAAGTCTTGAACATTCATTTCTTCATATTGTGATGCCAAAGAGCCGGACTTTCTGGTATTTTTAATGTAGTCTTGATGAATAGTTCTCCAGTCTTCCCGATGAACCAGTGAGAAACGGATACAGATGATGACAGATGATCAGACCGGTGATTAGTATACTGGTAATGCTGAATGCTGAGTGGTTGGAACAAACGAGATTGGAAATGAGGCTGCTGCTGGAGTTGTTACATAAACATATATACAGTGGAACCTTGGATTACAAGCATAATTCGTTCCGGAAGCGGGCTCGTATTCCAAAAACACTCGTAAACCAAATAGAATTTTCCCATAAGAAATAATGAAAATTCAAATTATTCGTTCTACAGCCCAAAACAATCAATACATAAAAATAATTAATACAATATATAAAGTAAAAATAAAACAAATTAACCTGTACTTAACATTAAAAAAAATAAAAATAAATCCAGACAGATGAGTGTTTCTGTGTGTGTGGAATTAGCCCCTCGCCTCATCTTACACAGTAAAACACCTCCTCACTCTCCACACCTCGCTTTATAAGTTTCACAACTAACTTACACAATGCAAATACTGTTTTAACGGGGAAAAAAAAGAAATTTTTCTAATGATACTCACGTGAGCGCATATTAACGGAATCACTGCTGTAGAGTAAAAAATAAATAAACCAGCACTTTACCTTTGAAACGAATCGCGACAGAGTGAGCTTTCTGTGTAAATAAAGCGCGCGTGTGTGTGTGCGTGTGTGTGTGTGTCGGTGTGTGTGGGCCACAGAGTCAAATTACGCGCGCGCACACAGAAGAGAGAGGGAGATGTTGATTATACCAGTAAGAGACGAGCACTAAGGTGCAGCTTGGGAGACGATTACCCATAATTCCGGCAGCGCAAGAGAGAGAGAAAAATCATTGGCTCAGTTGTGATCACTTGCCGCTCGGTTTCAAAATAAGAGTCGCATGCGTGATACATGATACTCGGCGCTCGTAAACTAAATAATTGCTTTCCGATTAAAAATTTATTACAAATCTTTGCTTGGTTTGCGGAACACTCATAAACCACGTTACTCGCAATACGAGGTTCCACTGTACTGTACATATTTTTTTTAATTATATCTTTAGGCATTTTGTAAAACATTTGTTCCTTTTTTCTTTTATTTTAACATTATGAAATAAGAAGAAATGTGTGGAGGTGCAAAACCTTTAAACAAAACTGTATATTTGGTGTAAATGAGTATTTAAAAAAAATTTCCCCTATTAAACTATTCTTTTTAATAACTTTCCAGTATGCAGAATAGATCAATCAGATCAAAGAATATTTCTGGTTTTGAAAGGTTAAACCTCACTGATAGCATGATAACATGTTTGATTTTATATATATATATGGTGAGCAGAATGTTTTGCTCATGTTTGAACAAGCCTGATCGATCACCATAGAGAGCAGTCAGGTTTCAGTAATGGCCTGGGCGTGAACACGAGTTTGCCTCTTTCCAGCTGAAACCACAGCATCAAGGTCACATCACCCAGCAGTGTCCAGATTGTGGCGAATGAGGGCGGGTATTTTAGGACTCGGGTCTATTAATAGATTGATCCACTGGATTGATTTTTTTTTTTTGCACAAGTGTGGGCTTGTTTATGTGTGTGTATGTGTGGAAAAGTGCTACTGGCTCGGGCTGGCAAGGAACTTCATCATTGCCTCTGTATTAATTGCCATGAAAAGCTCCTCGATGAAACTATCCATATTCAATCCCATCCGAAGCTTTCCTAACGATTTGCAGAGCTGCTGAGAGCCGTCATCGTATTGGAAGCGGTCCGAAAGCAATCCGTAAAAAAAGCAGCGCTCGTGTTTCAGGCCTGGACTTCGTAATCTGCCCAGCGCTGAGCTAAATACAGCTGGTCTCGCTTCATTCACCCTCCGAGCTCAGGCAGCTGCTGCTGATTGATTGCACGAGTCTCATTAAAGCTGTCAGGTTTTCACTGCTCTTTACATGCATGCTTGGGAGTTTGTACGAATTCCTCGTGACGTAACAGCAGTGGCATAAATTCCAGGCTTGTGCATGTTTAATATCGCTGGATAACAAACTGATTATTACTTGTCTGATCTTTTTGTATTCTGAGCGAAATCTGCAGCAGGTTTGTCCTTGAGACTCGTTTCCCTCACTGCCCCACTGCAGAGGTTCCTGTTACAATTGCGTGTCAGGTCTGCGAACCCGAGATGACTCGACCCTGCTGCTCTTCTGTCACCTGACCTTTTTTTTTTTCTTTTTTCTTTTTTCTTGACATTTCCTCATTCAGCCGAGGCTTTTATCCTAAGTGATGGGCTGTTAAGATGATGTGAAAAGATGAAGGTCTTGTTCAAGGACCCAGCTTGGCAGCGCTGGAAGTTTGAGTAGGAAGTAGGAATTTATAGATACATGATAATAAGAGAAGATGCACGGCAATATTATCAAAGGCGCTGCAGAAATTTCAGTCTTCTACATTTAATTTAGGACGCTTTTACTTCTAAAGGCAGCAATTTATCCTTAAATTGTCATTTAACAGCTTTAAGAGGTTCGTCTCCCACAGCAGTTCTGAATTCACAAATTTGATTGGTGAGAATGTGTTGATTAATTTTCCATAACAGCAGCTCTGAAACGAGTTCCCGCTACCACAAGTTTATTGTATTAATGTGTTGTTTTAAATGCTTTATCGTTTCTATAGCAACAGCTAATTCGTAATTACTTGTATGACTGTGTAGTACAGTACGATAACTCTACTACTTGTGTACCAAGTAGTACATAAAAAATGCACAGTGCTGTTCAAAGGTCCTGAGCCAACCCACACTTCTTTCGTTATATTTCGCTTCCAAAGAGACAATCTTTCCTTTGCATATTATAATTTTTAGCCTAATCTTGAGGACTAGTTCTCCAAGACCTTGTACCTGAGCAGTCCGAGGAACGTTTCAGATGATCAGCTGGTGATTAGTTTACTGGTGATGTTTAATGCTGAGTGGTTGGACCAGACGAGAGGGGAAATGAGGAAACATTTGTTCTCATTAGTTTCATATAATCCAACATCGTTTTATTTATGAAGATATAAGGGATGGCTCAAGACTTTTATCCCAAAGTAAGCTTTATTATAACTTAAGATTATTATTTAAGAGCGCTCTCTCTCACTCTACTTTTGAAATGAATCACAATTGCAGTTTAAAAAAAACAAAACAGAGTGTCTGTTAAAGCCATGCATCCCTTTTGACCTTGATTTTAAGGAAGATGAGGGAGGTTGCTGCAGTTGTTATTTCCGGGCTAGAGAATCTACCAATGTGAGATGAAAAAGGCCATTCAATTGCATGGTAATACTGCAAACCATTATTATGTTTTGAGAAAAATATAAAGGTTGAGAAAAATATAAAGTATTTTTCATATTGCGTCTGTAATCATGCTTATGTTATGTAAGTTGTAATATCTCCAGAGGCTCTTTAACCTAAAAGCATATTTATTTTTAAATAGGATGATGTTAATTGCTCGTAGACACGTAGTTGTATCTACTTGACCTTTTTCTGTCGTCCTGCTTTTATGAGCGAGTACACGCTGTGTCTGTGTCTGGTCTATAGCTTGATTGTTATCATGGTGGGTAAAGCACTTTCTGTGTCTAAAGCTGACGTTTGAGGTGCAGTTTGTTACTACATTTGGATTCAGACTCACCTTTTTTTATAACTAGCCAATAATGGCTCATTTAGCTACAAATCTGTGGTATCTTTTTATATATAAAAAAAATAAATAAAAAATATATATATATATATATATACACACCATATGTGTGTGTGTGTGTGTGTGTGTGTGTTATACACACACAGTATTTTCAATAATATGAGGGGCGTTCAAGTCAAACCGGGACTTTCAATGAACTTTCTTGTGAATGAAGGCGCAGACTTCAAGCAAAGTATGATGATGTGACTCTAAAACTTTTTCAATGGTGCAAACGTTTTAAAGAAGGCTGTACGTCCATGAAGAATGATCACTGCTGAGGTTGTTCGAAGCACACTGCAGAACATTAAGCGACTGAAACACTTGATCCTTGAAAATCACTGGAAAACTTGTAAAAGAGGCGCATGTGTCTGTATGAGCTGTACACACAATCATTCACCAGCACCACTTGCACGTTACAGGAACCCGCCTGGGAGTTATCGCCACATCCCCCTGTACGGTCCTGACCAAGCCATTTTCACATGTATGGGCCATTTAAAGGAGTTCTTGGGAGGCCAGTGTTGTAAGTGTGAAGCAGGCAGTCAGATCATGGCTCTGGTGTAATGAGAGACTTTGATTGTATCCAAGCACTAGTGAATCACTGGGATAAGTACATTAGTGTAGCAGAGGATTATATAGAGAAATAATAACTTTTTTTGCTTTAATAACTCTTTACAATAGCTTTACAAGCAAAAGTCCCGGTGTGACTTGAACGTCATTCATATATTCATTGTTTATTAATCTAATCCAAAAATGTCCTTTTCACAGTAACATTTCCTTGTTTTATGTTGTTTAGGAAAATCGTGTTAAGGCTGTTTATTTAGTACAGTGTGTATATAGAGTACATTAATAAAACAAGCTCATATGACAGAGCAGGTAAAGAGTCGCCTGGAGTTGAATGCCAAGGTTTGTACACCATTATGACAAAGTAAAGGCATTAAATGTTTAGAGTTTTTGGTTTAACAAGCATTTCTTCCACCATCAAATAGCAGAATGAGAAACAGTGGATGTTAATATGATATCTGCAATGAAAATATTGAAATGTCCTCAGGTCAAAGGTCTAATTTTGGAAGCAACATTAATTATAAAATATTCTCTAATAACTCATAGGCTGATTTAGTTATTTATTTTTTACCAATTTGTTTGTAAGATCACGCTCTGAGTAGCTTTTGGATTTTTATTTGTATAATTTTTTATATTTGTAGCTAAATTAGTTATATATATATATTTTTCTCTTTTTTTCAATATATATTTTTTTTTCATTTTATATATTAAAGCCTAGCTTATGATTGTTTCCACTGAACACATCTTGACTATTTTCGATGTATTGATTACAGACATCCTTTCCTGATTTAAAAGTGCTTTGTGTTGCGTAAAGGATTCGATTTATAAGAAAACAAGTCGTCATATTACCCACTGTCGATCGAACTGTCTCCGCCTCGGTCAGGCTGATTGGCTGGAGGTGTGTGTGTGTTCATGTGCGTGTGCTCCCCTGTGCTGTATAATAATGGTGTGTGCAGCATGTCGTAAACTCACACACAGCCCGTATCACCCTTCAGCTCCACCACCTGTCCCTATCAGCAGCCATGGCTAACTTTGTGTCGGTGAGTTGAAACTTCTGTTAGTGACGGATTTGTAAATGGATGTTCCTTTGTGGTGCATGAAACAGGTTTTATTTCGCTGTACAAGTGAGTGGGTGAGTACGTGGCAGTCTGTTATGTCCAGGCTTATGAGTTTGGTTTACTTGGTTGATGAGCATTCATTTTATTCAAAGTAGGATGAGAGTAGAAGAACAAACGCTGATATTAAATAACTGAGCACTTTGGGTTGGGTATTTGACTGTTAACCGTTCTGACAGATGTGTGGGTTTTATTTGTGGCTGTTTGAATAAATTTGTCACATTAGTGATGTCTAGGGGGAAAAAAGACACAAAAACACATTGTAACACATTTGTTTATTAAAGTACGCTGTCATTGTATGTATGTATGTATGTATGTATGGATGTATGTACGCTGTAAACTGTGTAGTGATTTATTCTCTGTAGGTTTTTATAGAAGTCCATATTTTTCTTCCCTATGCATAAAACCGTTTAAGGAGCTGATTGTTGTTTACATTTTTCCCCCCTTAATTTACCAGCAATAAATGTAATAATAAATTACTTATTAAATCATTGTTTATTATTATTATTATTATTATTATTATTATTATTATTATATATTTTTCAGTTTTAGTTTCTTTGAATTAAAGACAAATTTCTTTAATAAGTCATACTAATCCTTAATGTAGTGTTTACCCAAATCAATGGAAATCCTTATTGCATAATGCAATTCACTTTTTACATTGAAAATATAGTAAAATAATATAATATATAGTATAAAATATAGATATTTCTGAAATATTGTGGTCTTTTTTGTGTCTTTTTTTTTTTGTAAACATTAAAATGATTGTATGCAGTATTTTATGATGCATATGCAACCTTTTTTTAAAAAAATTTTTTTAACACAAGTACTGTAGTTTTATTTCCCCGCATGACACATTTTTTATGGTTGTTTACGCAGGAGGCTTTTTGTGACGCATGTGTTTGTACCCGACCGTAATGACTCACACAGTAATAATCAGCAATAGCAGCACGTAAATCACTCCACACGTATGATTCATTAGTGCTGATCCTCCCAACCAGCACGGCGTATCCTCCCCTCCCACCCTTTCCCTGTCTCCAGCCATACAACCACTCAAATGTCATTTTTGACTTTCAGCTTCAGCATAGAGTTGTGATATCATTAATTGCATGAAAGGTAATATTTTTAGGGATTTTAAAGCATTTAATGCATGTGTTTAATCTTAATGATTTGTGATGGATTGTTGCCCATGGCTGATTTATTAAGTTATAACAATTTTTTTTTTTTCCGTCTCATAGTTGGCCACCTGCCACACTTGTAATATGACGTCCAGACAAACTGGGATGAACCGGAATTTTCTGGGGACCTTACCAAAGAACACCCCGGTGAGCGTGTCCAAATGTAGGACCCCTCAGTCTGCTAACAAAATAACACCGAAGCCCAACCTCCGTGACAAAACACCAAGCAGGACACCAGTGTAAGTTACTTCACATGCTGTGCATTTGAAATATAATAATAAAAATAAAAAAAAGTATTGAATTTAACAATGTCACAGCAATCCATAGCCAGGAGCCAAGGGAGCGAATGCTGTCTGGTTGGGAGGGGCATAGACTGTCTCTCCCCTGTCAATCATAGAGAGATACTAGCCATTCATGGGCATCTTTGGGGTCATGTATGTGGACAATGGTAGATACAGGCTTTCCTCCAAGTGTGCCACGCTGCCCTGTGACGCACAGTGAGCAAGAGGTGACCAAAACGTCAAAATCAGATAATAAAAAATGGTTCTCATTAAAAAAAACCTCTTGGTTTCATTTTAAGTCTTTTTTTAACCTGTAATCAATATTTTGAAATTTCCTTCAGGATCAATAAAGTATCTGTCTGTCTGTTGATAATAAACAATTTCTATTTAATATCATAAGTTTGTATTTGGTGGATAAAATTAAAAAGTATGCCTGTTTTAAATGTATAAAAAATTAAATAAATAAATAAATAAATATATACACACACACACACACACTAGACCCCAGGTGTGAAAGTAAAAACTTAAAAGGATTCAAAAGACGTCCATAGGACATGAAAGTTATTAGAGAATAAGTTATTAGACAATATTCTTATAACATTCAGAAAATGAGATGCAAACATTATACCTGATATTCTTTAGGTTTTATTAATATTAATGACTGTGGAAAGGATTTTTCATTTTAAGGGTGCACAAACTTATGCTCTCAACTGTACGTGCCTTCTCCATAATGCCAACTTCACTCCAATATTCTGAAATTTGAAATAAATATCGGTGCAACACAATAAGTCGAACCCATGTACAGTATCGTAACCATTATTTTAAAACCTCTTTCCTACTGTAGGTCGAGATCGTCTGAACGCACCGGCACCTCGACGTCGGCCGGCAAGAAAGAATCCGCCTTCTCACGCCTTAAGAAGATTCTCATGAGCGAAGGCGTCCAGAAAAGTAAGAAAGGGGGCCTAAAAGACTTCCTCACATCTCTTTAACAATCCTGCGGAAGCCCAGAAAGCCGACAGCGACGGGGTCGAGATGACTTTAGTCTCTCTTCAGTCAGGAGACCCGCTGTAGTGTGCGCCGCTGTGACACCTGGTGGAGGACTTCAAGTCTAACGCCTGGATCACAAATGTGAGGCCTGCTTACTTCAAATGTCTTCGACTCCGGTCCAGGACAAAAGAAGATGAGAGAATTTTCCTTGTTTTTTGATCCCTCTTGTGGTTCAACATTCATGTCAGCTTCAATCAGCAAGAACAGAATTCTGAAAATATTGCCTCTCTAGAGGTGTCGGAGGTTTAAATAGTTGAACACAATGATGGAGAAAGAGCTGCTTATGTTATGTTTTTGAAGTGATATAAATTCTACAGTAGATATATAGATATCTATAGGGTATACAGTTGTGCAGTGTGTATCTAGATTGACACACACTTTAGAAGTAGATCACTCCCACTTTATAAAGTGTATCTTATATTCTTTTGTAACAGGACTGTTTTTTTTTGTACATGTAATGTTCATGAAGTGATTAATATTGTTGTGATCAGTATTTACTGTAAGGGCTGTTAGTGACTTGCCTAATGTTTACACTTTGATGGACTGTTTTGCCAGAAAACTGTATTGCAAAAGACCAAATATGTTACTGTAGCCCGATTGAGGAAAAAAATGTATAAACTTTTATAAATATGCAAACTTCATTTACTTCCAATAAATCAGTTGTGAAAAAGATGACTTGTTTTTTGTGACTTGCACTCTTTATGTTCATGCACTCTTTATAATGTCATTGTTGCTACAGTAACAGCTCATTCACAAGGACTCTCCTCATAATCGAAGCCTAATAATAAAAAACATAGAAAAAAGAAGCTAATATGGTGAAGCTTTCTGAACAGAGATTTTAGTTCATATTTTGAGGGAGTCTCCACTGTCAGTACATTGTAATTTTTTTTTTTTTTTTTGGTCAGATGTGACACGGTTTTCGCTTTCCAGTTCCTCTGACATGACGAGCTGCGTTTCTGTTTATTTTAATAACCTCCAAGAGGAAGAAAAGAGCAGCTGGTTATACAGATCATCAGAGCAGTGTGTGTCATTAGAGAGCCTATTTGCCTCACAACCAGTCACTGATCATGAGTGTTCCCAACATCCATTCATCATTCAGAAACCTGATCACTGTTGTTTGTCCTACCTACAATGCCTTTGCTATTCATACTTATTTACAAGTAATAAAAGCGAGTGATTTCACCAGTAACCGTTTCCTTTATGCCTGTTTCCCAGGTATTCGCTACCACTGCTTCATTTTATCTGTGCTCTTAATAGAAATTACAGTAGAGTATATTGCAAATGTGTAAATAGTGATTTTGGGTGCTGTGGATTTCTGTTTCTATGCTAGGAAAATATTATTTTTTATTTCCATAAAACCTTTCTTTTCTGTGGTGGCATAGTGGTTATTCCGGTGGCCTCGCACATCATGGGTTCTATTCCTGCCATGTGTCTGTGTGCATGGAGTTTTGGACTATTTTAGGAACATTTATTCTATTTGTAGAAAATTATTAATTTTTTTTTTCTAGTGTCATAAAATGATTATCTTATCAAGAGTTTGATTCCCATCTCAGGTCTGTGTGTGTAATTTGCATGTTCTCCCATGCTTGGGAGGTTTCCTCTGTGTACTCTGGTTTTATTCGAAAGACATGCAGAATGGGCTTTGACAATTTGCCTGCTTGATGGTTTGGCACCCCATCCAGGGTGTAACCCGCCTCATGCCACTTCCGTCCCCCGTGATCTTGAACAGGATAAGGAGTATAGAGAATGAATAAGTCAGTGTTTGTTCTACAGGTATCCTGATCAATTTCCATTCTATACTATAATTGGACAAACATCCAATTCTATTGCTATAAAACTATTTTTGCTCTTTCATTATAATATTTTGTACAATTTGGTTGAAATAGTTTAACCAAATCTTTACTTTTTTTTCTTGTCTTATTAAAATATTCTACAGTCTGTTTTTTACTGTACTAGACATTACCTGTGGCTCTGTCCATGTGCATCCATCCATGTAACCTATACTACTTACTCATCATCCATATCGCTTTATCCTGTATTCAGAGTCACAGTGGGCCTGGAGCCTATCCCATGAGACTTAGGGCATAAGGCAGGGTACATCCTGGACAAGGTGCAAATACATCGCAGGGCACACACACACACTACTGGAAATTTGGGAACGCCAGTTAGCCTAATCTGCATGTCTTTGGACTGTGGGAGGAAATCGGAGTACCCATAGGAAACCCACCAAACACGGAGACATTCCTGTCTCTCTCATGCACACAGAGACAGGAATCGAACCTGACCCTTGGAGGTGCAAAACGACAATGCTAACCAATAATGCCCCCAAACCTATACTAATGGTGAAAAAATATTAGTGGTTAGCACCGTGGTCTCGCACCTCCAGGGTCAAGGATTCGAATCCTGCATGCATTCTGTGTGCATGGTGTTTGTGTGCATGTTCTGTCTCTGGGTTGCTCCCACAGTCCAGAGGCGAGATTCGAACCCTCGTCGAGAATGCATGCAGGATTCAAACCCTTGACCCTGGAGGTGCGAGACCACGGTGCTAACCACTAATATTTTTTCACCATTAGGATTTAAAAGTATTGGCACCCTGTCGAGGGTGTAGCCCACCTTGTGCCTGAAGTGTCCTTAGATAGCCCCCAGGCTACCTGCGACCCTGCACAGGATAAAGCAGTATAGAAAATGAATGAGTGAATAAATGAATGAAAGATTGCCACCAAACTGACCCTACGCGGGTAAAACGTAAACACTGTGTTATATTTTATGTTTGACCTGTTTTATATTTTTTTCCCCTCTGAAAGAAGGGGACTCTTAATGTGACATGCGGTTCTCCCGGAAGTCGATGGGAAGCTGTTCCACCACCGTTGCTATGCTTTACCTGACTAATGTGAATCTTACATGTAATAATTTGTAAACAAACAAACAAAAAAAAACTGTAGTATTATTCCATGGCGTGTAGTTTTGCACTATATTAAGCGCCATGTCAGACAGAAAGCGGCGGAGAAAAGAGAAAGAGGAAAGACGAGACAAAAAGAGACCGAAGGACGCACGAGAGGAGGAGAAATACCAGAAACACACTGTAAAGCTGAGTCAGGAGGTGCAGAAACTCAAACATGTGGAGACCTTGTAAGTCCCGGGCCATTTAGACAAACACTCTGAACTGTATCAGGCTTTTTTGTTGTCGTTAAAACATAACATTCCCCTAAAAGCTCGGAAAATTACTGTCACGGTTAATAACATCTAATTAATAATAATAAGTTAGTGTGCAGGTTTTTCTTAAACGTAATATTTATTACTAAACCAGATGTGAGCGCAAGTAATGTAAATGCTTCTCTTCCTTCATTTCCAGCTATGAGAAACCTCCTCCTGGACTGATAAAGGTTTGTTAAAAATCACAATTCTTTCTGTCTATATACATTGACTCGCACCTCCAGGGTCTGAGTTCGATTCCCGCCTCAGGGTCTGTGTGCATGGAGTTTGCATGTTCCCCTCTGTGATTGGTGGGTTTGCTCCGGGTGCTCCGGTTTCTTCATATAGTCCAAAGGCATGCAGGGTAGGATAATTGGCATTCCCATATTGCCCGTAGTGTGTGATGAATGATGCAGTGCCGGTCCCAAGCCCGGATAAAAATGGGAAGGTTGTGTCAGGAAGGGCATCGGGCATAAAACCTGTGCCAAGTTTTGTGTCGATCGGATGGTCCGCGATGGCAACCCCTCGACGGGAGAAGCAGAAAGACTAACAACAACATATGAATGACTGACTGTCAGGCATCGAGCTACTGTAGCAACCCGACCCCTTAATTAACTACCACAGAGATGACAGATATACACTATATGGACAAAAGTACAGTATTTGGCCAAACCTGCTTATTATTGAATTCAGGTGTTTCTTTCAGGCCTCTTGAAGGACAATCTTAATGCTTCAGCATACCAAGACATCTTGGACAATGCTATGCTTCCAACTTTGTGGCAACAGTTTTGGAAACCGATTTTCTCTTCCAACATGACTGTGCCCCAGTACACAACGCGAGGGCTCTAAAGACGTAGTTTGATGAGTTATGGAAGATCTTGACAGGCCCTAACATAGAGCCCTGACTTCAACACCATGGAGCACCTTAGTGATGAACTGGAATTGACATTGTGAGCCAGGCCTTCTCGTCATCAGTGCTTGACCTTATAAATGCTTTACAGAATGAATGGGTACAGATTCTCACAGAAACACTCCAAAGAACAAACAACAGCCTTTCAAGAAGAGTGAAAATTGTTGTAGCTGCAAAAAGGGCACAGACTATTGAAGTGTATATATTTGGATATGTCTCCAGGGTTGAGAGTATCCATTGCCCGATGTGCTGGATAGCATTTGGATGGACCAAAATACCAAAACAAAAACAAAAAAAACCTGACTGACTGAAGCAACCCTAGATCATAACACATTGGTAGCTTAGTGATTAAGGTGTTGGACTCTGGTTCAGAAGGTCCCAGATTCCATCCCCAGCACTGTTGGGCCCTTAACTCTCAACAGCTCAAATGTATAATGAGATAAAAATTTACATTAAGTTGCTAAGGGAGTCTGCCAACACTGCCTCCAGTGGCCTGTACAGTGGCCACTATACATGATGGGTGCATCGCTTCATGCGCTTCCCTTCTTTCCCTGATGTACGCATCACTCTGGAATAGGGTCAGTCTGACCACATGACTTTTTTCCATTGCTCCCCAGTCCAATCTTTGCTCCAATCCCTAGCAAATTGAAGGCTTATTTTTCTGATTAGTTTCAGTAAGAAGTAGTTCTCTTATGGACACAGCTGTTTTGTCCCAATCCTGTTAGTTCTCATCTTATTGTGTGTGTGGAAATGTTCGTACTTTCACTATTAAACATAGCTGTGGTTTTTACTGTGGATTTTTTTCTAACTATGCAATAACTCAATAACTCTTCACTCAATTCCAGTCAATTGATCCTTCTGAAATTATTTCTTTATTTATTTTTGCCAGGTAATCTATCTAGCTACCCACCTAGTAGGGATGGGAATCACCAGGAACCACCTGATAAACGATATTATAACAGCCGATTTTGATTTTTATTGCGATTCTGTGAATATCACAGTTTCAGAAATATCCTGGTTGCATATTAATTTTTAAACGATTTTGTTGCAATAATAAAACTTACACCAAATAATTTGCTCCTACCACACAGGATGCTGTGCTGCATGCCAGTGTGCGAATAGTTTAAATTGTGCCATCTGTAGGGTTTTAGAGGAATGGCAACATATTTTAAAATAGGATTTTGAAAATCGGTTGCCCTTGTATTTTAACATGAATATTTTAAATTGAAAGCTTTCTTATCTTTTGCTTAGGAAGATGAAGAGAAACCGGAGGACTGTATTCCTGATGCCCCCGGAAATGAGAACGCCAGGGACTTCCTGGCTCACGCCCCCACTAGAGGCCTGTGGATGCCTCTGGGCAAAGAGGTGAAAGTCATGCAGTGTGAGTGATCTCTCTTCCTGTGAACAGTACCGTGTGCTAATCCCTGCTCCCTATGAACAGGGACGCGCACAGGGGTATTGTGTACCCTCAGGGCTGCATCATTTGAATACTGCCCAGCTGCAGAGCATTATGGGGGTGTTGTTCATTAACACCCTGTGAGGACAGAGAGAGTTCAGGGAGTGTGTAAAAACAAAATAAAGCAGAACTAAATGTTCCAGTTGAAGTGCATTATATCTCTGGTGAGGTTTGCGTTGTTTTTGTTAGAGAAGAGGAATGCGAAGAGGAATGCACGAGGGGAGAAAAAGTCAGCTGTTTATTTGCAAAGGATGTAAAGTAATGTTTAATGGGAAAAGAAATCACAGATTCTTATTGAAATATAATAAAGTCTAAAAAATAAAATGTATATATTTATATAGACAAGTGGAGAAAATATCCACCGTTCAGCCATAACATTAACACCACATAATATTAAAATTGAGTAAACTGGTGTTAGGATCATGGACACCCATGACTCATTTATGCCTGCAGGGAGCAAAGCCTAGCCTGTTCCTTCTGATCCCACAGAAAAGCCAATGCAGCAGAAATCGCTGAAAAAAGTAAATCCTACGCATAATAGAAAGACACCAGACCCACGGAGGCCCGACTCCGTAGTCCACAGCACCCAAAGGATCTGCGTGTAACACTCCGGGGGGTTTGTGGAGTCATGCCCAGAGCTGCCCAAGGGAGACTTGAACAATATTGGTTTTAATGGGTTGTGTTTTACTGTTATGGCTGATCGGTGTATAATCTGCAATCATCATACCAGCTGCTTGTAGTTAACACGTAATTATTATATACTAAAACTAATAAAAGGATATAACAAGAATTATGACATAACTGTTAATGTTATTGCATTTTTTTTTATCACTGATCGTCAACAGATCTAATCATTAGGTCATACTAATTACCACTTTAATTAATTACCTCTCCCCCCCTCATGGTTTTTTTATTTTGTTTAAGTTTGATATTTTTTTGCCTTTCCTTTTTTTTTGTCCTTTACTGACTCCTTTGCACCAGCTGGTGTCACTTTTGTCCTGCAGCCAGGGGCAGTCTGTTTATTCCTGAACTCCCCTCTTAATTACAACATTCTCATTGAGAACTTTAATCATTGTAAATGAGAGCCAGCATTGCGGCACACAAGTAAGTGTTCTGAGAATGCAATACGTATAAGACATGACCTTTCATTAGTTGTTGATTTAAAATCCACTGAAGGTGCCCTGTGTGTATATCAGGCTGGAGATGCAAGCGTTACGGCCACAGGACCGGAGACCGAGAATGTCCCTTCTTCATCAAAGGCAATCAGAAACTGGAGCATTTCAGAGTGGTGAGTTCATTAGAAGTCATGTCTGATCCCCCAGATGGTCTTACAATAACATCACACACTAATCATCAGCCAATGTACAAGAATGTGTTATGTAACAGGGGGTCTGGGTTATGTTAATGTTTCTGCCGTAAGAAAAACCCAGATCTCTGATCGATCATTCGAGCTTGCTAAATCTTTAAACCCGGTTTGGTTTGTAGGTATGTAATAAAAAAAAGAGAATGTCAGCAGATTATTTTTATCATCAACATGGCACTTGTATTACTCGCGTTTCCTGAATTGTGCGCATATTAATCAGTAATTTGCTTGCAGGCACATGAAGACCCGATGTATGACATCATTAGGGAAAACAAGCGCAACGAGAAGGAGACGAGGTACTTTTTTTTTTTCCCTAAAGTGTCCACAAAGCTGAGTACTTGCTCCAGCGGCGCAGTGTTGTCTCATAACCACAGCTGTAACGTGACCTTTCAGATTCATCATTTAACAGACTTTTTATTATCCTGGTGGAATTTCATCCTGTATTAAAGTTCAAGGGCAGGAAGCGCAATTAGACGCCAGTTAACCTTAAATAATTCAGCGATTAAACAGATCATCGGTGAGCAATTATTTGTAAATTTGCGTCCCTGAATGTCTTGATGAAACCGACCATGTTGGTCATGAGAGAATGTGCAAAATCAGTACAGAGTCTGATTAATGGCTTGAACCGTATTATTATTATTTTGCTATAACTTCTGGACAATTTTTGCAATCACTAGCATTTCTTTGAATTGTGTTTAAATCAAGTGCACATCACAGCGTGACACAGGATAAATGGAGACAGGGTTAATCTGATTGAGGTCAGGGCTTTGAGCCATTCTAACACATTTAGCTTCTTGGAGTTGAACCCCTCCACTGTAACTTTGGCAGCATGCCTAGGGCTGTCGAAGGTCAGTTTCCACGCCAGTCTCACATCCTTTGCAGACTGGAACAGATTTTGTTCTAGGATCGCTTTATATTTAGCTCCACCAATCTTGCCGTCAGACCTGGCCAGTTTCCCGTTCCCTGCTGCAGCTTGATGCTACCAGCACCATGCTTCACTGTGGGAACGGCGTTCTCATGAAATAAGCAGTGTTGGATTGCTGCCAACCGTAGAGCTTTGTGCCAAGGTCAAGTAGTTCATTATTATTATTTTTTTATTATTATTTACTTCAACCAGAGAATCATTTTCCACATTTTTGCTGAGGTTCCAGATATCATTTCACATGAGTTTTTTCCTCCCCCAAATAATGCTTTTTGTGGAGTGTCTGGGCTGTTCCTTTTCCGTGAAGTGCTTCTTTAACAAACTCTGGAGCCCTCTGGGGGCAGGTTTATTTATAATGCGATCACATGGTACTTTAATTCCAGTGGCGAACTAGGTTGTCACTGATGGAGGGGGAAAAAAAAATCACAGCTGATTAAAGCAGCACTAAATGAACAGTGGCATTAGAGACGTACATGTCCTTATTTCTTTATCACATAAATCTGTGGCAAAAGGCACACAGACTGCTTGTTAGTATTTTGTATTTTGTCAGACTGAGATGATCAGTGGCATCATTGACATTTAACTTAGGAAGGTCACGCAGCGAAATTACGGTCCTGATGTGATTTTTAGTGCCGCATCGAGATAGTAAATCATGCCGTGTGTAGTCTAGCTTAAGAGACGTAGAACTCATTTGAATATAAAAGGATTTAGTGAATAAAGTAGACTACGGCAGCCCCGATTAAGAAATGTGTCTTGGACTCGGTATGTAGCGGCGAGACAACAGTGTGAGACTCAACCAGTGAGAGAAAATAATTATCATTTTATTTTCTGTGCTCTATTAATTTAAATGAGAGTTTTATCATTCTTCATGGTTCATACCTCAGTGTTCTAATGTGCAGAGATTAATGATCTTTCATTTTAATTCATGAAAAATAGATATCACAAGATACCAAGGCTTTTATACTACATGAGAGAGATCTGTTGGAGTTTTAACTAACTTTTACACACATACAGAAAAGTAAAACAAACCAGTAAAAGTCCTTAAAGAAACCAATTATTATTAAATATAAATATTATTATATAAATATTACCAATTAGTGGCTCTAAACTGCAGTGAAGTCAGTTAGAAAATAACTTAGAAAACGGCCAATATTGAGTAGGTCGTCCCTTCTACAACAAACACTGCGATGTACTGTGTGTTCTGTCAGAAACAGCATTAACCTCTTCTTCAATTCTAGCTCGTCTATTGGATCTGACTACGTACACTACCAGTCTTCGCTCCCTATGTGTATCATTAAGTCTTGGCCACACATGACCCTGACGCCAATGCACTGGTTTTCCTTCCTTGGACCAGTTTTGATATGTCCTGCCCACTGCAGACCAGAAACATCCTACAAAAGCTGCAGTTTTGCAGTTGCTCTGACCCAATCCTCTAGCCATCACAGTTTGGCCCTTGTCAAAGTCACTCATATCCTCACGCTACACATTTTTTTCTGATTCCAACATCAAATTCAAGGACAAAATTTTCACTTGCTTTCTAATATATTCCACGCACTTCCATGCGCCAATGTAATGAGATATTAAAACTGTAGTGACTGTGACAGGAGCCAGATTGTGATGGCTAGAGGACTGGGTCAGAGCAACTCCAAAACTCCAGCAGCTCTTGAGGGATGTTCTTTGTCTGCAGTGGACAGGACAAAGTGCGATCCAATAGAAGAGCTACTGTAGCTCACATTGATGCAAAGATTAATGCTGGTTCCTATAGATAGATGTCAGAGCACAAATTAAAAGTGGATCCTTGTTTTGGTGGCAAAAGCGGACCTACTCATAATGTTATTGCTAATCTGTGTGTATTAAAGAGATTAATAATAAAATATCCCTATTATTTTTTTAGTACGAATATGACAACCTATCAGATGCTTGATAGTGTTTGAATGTTTTAGTTTTGCACTGTTTAGATCCTGGTAATTATCATGATGTACAGTAATGTACGTAAACTTTACTGTACTGTAATGTACGTTTCAATATGACATCACTATATGCCTTGTATTTTTTTTCAGCAACTCTAATGTATTTCCCAGTGTAAATAGCCCAAATACATGACAAAGCTCTTTAAAAAAAATCTTATTCTTCTATTCTTATCACTTATGTAATTGTACAGCTCACTGTAATTATCATTATGTATGCAATGGTTCCTGCAACCAAGGGAGTAATTAAACTCTTCTTAAAAGAATACTGATAAATTGTGAATAGAAATACTGCGACTGGTTGGAAAGATTCTTGTGATGCTTTGGTGTAGGATTGCAGTGTAGGATTGGCATTGTATGGTTATCAAATCAATCAATAGGCATTAGATAAAGAAAAAAATAATACAAAAGATCGAGGCCTGGTTTGATATAAAGAACATGACAGCATGTGTGCGTGTTTTTTTTTTTTTTTTTTTAATAATCCTATTCACAATGATTATGTAACTCAATGGTTCACTGTAATTATCATGTTGTGTGCAATGACATTGTTTCTGTTACAAAGCCAGTCATTAAACTCTGCTGGGGGAAGAATTAAGCATACACCATGGAGTCAGTTTAGCATCCAAATAGTGGTACTGGCAGAAACTTTCTGAAAAGTAAAGAAGGATTACTGCGCTGTCTTTCAGGAACGCCAGTTGGTTTTAGTAACTTATTTTGACGGTTGTGGTCAGAGCAATGCGAAACATTATTCTCTCTTCCGTCTCGAAAAGTTTCAGTTCAGCATTAAAGGGTTGACTCTTTTTTTTTCTTTCTTTTTTTTTTTTATTGACGGTTTGCAGCCGCGTGTCAGAAAACAAAGCATGGATTATTAAAACCCAGAGTCAAGAAACAGATTCTGCGTCGGGACTGATGCAACCGTCTGAGCAGCAGGAGGAAAAAATCAATAGAGAAAAGAGACAGGGGGTCGCTGTTGTGCGGTTCCTAGGGATACAGGCGTCTAGGAGACGTTGAAGATTCTCAGAAAAAAAAGACTTCTATGTTGTGAATTGACATTCGGAAGTGACTGAATAAGTTATTTTCCGCCCACTATATAAGGATCAGATCACTTAGTTAATTCAAGAAATGTTTTACGCTTGAGCCAGGTCAAAGCGCATTAAAGTTTTTTGTTAAATTTTTTATTTATTTATTTTTAGGCTTAAGTGTTCTTGCTATAAAATATGAATCCTAATGGCATCTTCACGTCCAATTCACATACTGATTATATTGATCCTGTGCCATTTGCTAACCACAGGATCGAGCAGCTGAGGCAGCTCCTACAGGATACAACATCCGACTCAGACTCCAGCTCCTCGTCGTCTTCTCACCACGCCCATCAGAAGAAGAAAAAGAAAAAGGAAAAGAAGAAGAAGAAAAAGAAGAAGAAACAAAAGAAGAATAAGAAGCACAAGTCCTCAAAGAGTAGTGAAAGCTCTGACTGAGAGGAGGGGAGTGTTGTTATTGGTGGCCCCCTGGGAGATGACAGGGGCAGCTGTCAGAGACCTTTGCTAAGCCATTGAGCTCTGCTTTCTGCCCCCCCCCCCCTTCCGCTCTTCCTCCTACCCTGCTGGCTCTGCTTAATAATACATGCAGGCATTTAATTCCCCTTGTCATCAGAAACCATTTGCTTATGTGATGTCTCTCTAAGCTCTGTCTCATATCAGAAAGCTGTCATGTTTATGTCGCAGGCTTCTGATAGTCCGGGAATGAAGATGATGTAATGTCAGCTCTGAATGGGTGTGGTGGAGGAGGAAAATTGCTCGCTGCTGTAATGCATTTATGTATGTACGTTTTGTTAGGAAATTATTTCACATGGATTCTGAAAGTGTTTAAGCTTTGCAATAATTCAATACTGAATATTTCCCCAAAACGTTATGAGATAATGTAAATGTATTTCTGTGAATATATGGATGAAGTGAAATTTGTGTCATTAAATACCTTTTTGTTTCGTGTGTGCTCATGTACATTACTTGTTACATATTTTTATACAAAGATACTGACACTAAGCGTAATGGCACATAATCATGGTGTAATGCGAGAAAATTATTTATGGTAGTGTTTATTGTGACCTGTGCAAGTAGACTGTCCAGTCAGTGGAATCCTTTGCATAATTCAATAATTTTAGAAGGGTCAAATTATTGGGCTGCGTCAAGCAAAAAAAAAAACAATGAAGGAGATTCGAAATGAATTGCACTGGGTTCAGAACGCTTCAGTACATTATAAAAACATGGAAGGATAGTGCTGAATCGTCAGCTTAGTGGAAGAAATATGGTTGGAAAAAATATAAATGCAGACTTGTACACCATTTGATGACCTTAAATAGTACAAAAAATCAACAAATAAAATGCAAGTCAAATCGGCTGATGACCTGAATGTACTGAATGACCAGATTATAACCAGGGCATATTTTAGGACTCAAATTGTGAAAGAGAGATCCTGAGAGCATGAGGAATTATTTTGAATATTAAAATATTATATTTATTGTAATTGTTTAAGGTAAAATTCTATTGGATAAGATGAATACATCCTTAAAACGTATTAATATTTACCTGTTAATATATATTGTATATATCTGGTTATTTAACATGAATTAATAACTCGTACGCTCTTACCAAATCGGCTCTTGTGTCGCATTTCATGATATCCAAGCACTATCGAGCCGAGGGCTTAGGCACTTTAAGCTACATTGACTATCCTGTTAAAACAGAGTTCTCTAAAAAGCCTCTGAAATGATTAATTATACAGATTTGTTGTCTGCAGTGATATCACATACGCTGTCGATGCAGTGCATGGATTTTTGGTTGATACTGTGGGTGATGAGTGGTTCTGCAGTTAGAAGGAGAAAAATAATAATAAAAAAACATTGCATACTTAATCTTAAGAATAATAAAAGATTAATATTTTGGGATTGTGTAGTGTTAGGCACTATATTTTGCACAATACTTTCCATGAAAATAACAGCATAATTAAGAACCATTTTAGTATGCATGAACTGGACAGCTGGAACAGAAAGCCAGAAGTCAGTAAATCTGATGAAACGGCTATTAACTGTAGCCTTGGGACAGATTTTATATGCATTTAGAATAATTTGTTGGTTTGGTAAAATCGCTGACCTCAGGCAGTTGTCTGTGTACGCCATGGGCCTCCCTTGCCACCCCTCTTTTCCATGGTAACTCGATCTGGCTATGTGGCTCAAGGTATTAGATGGAAAATAGTATTAGGACTGTGTGTGTGTGTGCATCGCTTTTATCTCAGTGGAGACATCGGTATCACAGAATAGCTTTAATAGTGTTCCTCAGGCTCAGCGAAACCACATTCTCTTCACTAAAGCACAGTAAAGCTGAATATACTGTATAAAGGAATCCGTTAGCTAAACCATGTGTGCCAACACCCGTGGAAGCAAAAAAAGTGTCTGAGCATGCAGAACATCAGCGGCGATTATGCACTGCAGTTTAAAAAGTAACCTCACAAAGCTCAATTCAGGGCAAAATGTGTTTTACAGTGATACATAAATTGTATTAAATAAAAAGGTATTGGTATGGATTATAATTTTCCCTAAGGGTATTTCAAATGGATATGACCAATGCATTGAATGATTGTACGGATCAATACCTCAATATCAATATCTAACTAGAATTAAATAGCGACGTTTACAGGTTGTCCCAAAAGTTTCCATATAGTGCCTATCGGAATTTAACACTTTTTAGCAGAATTCATATACCAAGAAGAGTGTGTTGAAGTGATTGTCATTGTCATGGCAGCATAGTTTTGACTGTGACCAGGCAATCTCGATTCACAGAGATAAGTCTGATTGACTGATTGAAGATTGACAGAGAAGATTGAAGATTGAAGAGATTGACATTTTGCTGAATGTCAAATATGTTAAATTAACAAAAGCAGTTCTGTAATGAAATTTGTGTTATTGGGATAGAAATTTAGAGACTTGAATTCAGATTAAGTCTTTGGACAATGTTTTTAAAAGCTAAATTACATGTTAAAGCCATACCAATTAAACTTTTCTAATGTATTTATTTATCTACAGTACAGACCAAAAGTTTGGACACACCTTCTCATTCAAAGAGTTTTCTTTCTTGTGTCCTTTCTTGTGTTCTTTAGCCCAAACGTGTCTCTTCTGCTTGTCGTCTGTCCTTAGCAGTGGTTTCCTAGCAGATATTCTACCATGAAGGCCTGATTCACACAGTCTCCTCTTAACAGTTGTTCTAGAGACGTGTCTGCTGCTAGAACTCTGTGTGGCATTGACCTGCTCTCTGATCTGAGCTGCTGTTAACCTGCGATTTCTGAGGCTGGTGACTGGGATGAACTTATCCTCCGCAGCAGAGGTGACTCTTGGTCTTCCTTTCCTGGGGCGGTCCGCATGTGAGCCAGTTTCTTTGAATGAGAAGGTGTGTCCAAACTTTTGGTCTGTGCTGTATATAAATTATAAATTTATCTATTTATTATTATTATTATTATTATTATTATTATTATTATTACTACTACTACTACTACTACTACTACTACTATTATTATTATTCATTTTAAAAAGCTTAAAGTATGGAGTGACACACTGGTACACTGGCACAGTAGGCAATATTGCCATCTCACAGCTTGAATATTTTCAGTTTAACTCTGATCTCATGTTATTGTGCATGTGGGGTTTCTCCTGGGTTTTTCCCCAAAATTGTCAGTAGGTGAATTGTCTGCACCATGTATTTGCAGTATATGCATAGTGTCCATTGCTGGACTGGTGCCTCATCCCTGGTATATTATTGCCTCATGCCCAGTGTTCCCAATAGAGACTCATGAATGACCATGACTGCAAACAGGCTCAACCAGCTGCAAAAGAGGAATGAATAATCTACTTAAATCATCTTCGGAATTGAAATGCACATGCAAAATGTAATAAAATTCAAAAGTACAACACATTAATTTAAATTGCAGGGATACACATATTCCAGATATGATTATTGTTAAACTATGACTATCACTCACTCATCATCTAAACCGCTTAATCCTGTATTCAGGGTCACGGGGAGCCTGGAGCCTATCCCAGGAGACTTAGGGCACGAGGCAGGGTACACCCTGGACAGGGTGCCAATCCATCGCAGGGCACACAGACATACACTCACTCATTCACTACGGGCAATTTGGGAACGCCAATTAACCTAACCTACATGTCTTTGGAATGTGGGAGGAAACCGGAGTACCCGGAGGAAACCCACCAAGCACGGGGAGAACATGCAAACTCCATGCACACAGAGACGGGAATCGAACCTGGCCGGGGATCAAACCCGGACCCTGGAGGTGCAAGGCGACAGTGCTAACCACTGCACCACCGTGCCGCCTTAAACTATGACTATAAATATTTAATTTTCCATGTATTCTGTTTGTGATCCATACATATTATTATATTAGAAAATGAAATTCAGACTTCAGTTGTAAAGTAATATACAGTCTTAAAATAAATGATTAAAATTCAGTTAAGTTAAAATTATTCTACATGCAAATGAAGTTAAAATAATTTTTGCTTGGTGGATGTTAAACTTTTCCTGCAACAAATTTTTAAAAACCTGGAATTACACTGATCAGTTATGACATAAAAACACCCACCCAATATTGCATAACTGCCACCAAAACAGCTTTGTGGAGGCATGGACTATGAAGGTGTGCTGTTGTATCTGGCATCAAGACTTAGCAGAAGTTCCTGTTATTCCGGTAAGTAGAGCGAACTAGCCTGCATAGATCATACTTGTTTGTCTGTCACATCCCACAGATGCTCGATCAGTTTGACATTTGAGAAATTTGGAGGCCAAGTCAACATCTTGTCATGTTCATCAGTAGTTTTGCAGTGTGATTATGCATTATCCTGCTGAAAGAGACTGGCATTGGGGAATACTGTCGCCATGAATAGTTGGTCCGCAGACCAACTCTGGGTCTGCAAATATGTTTAAGCATGTGTGTGTGTGTAATGTGTCAAAGTGATATCCAAATTAATGTCAGAGCCCAACTTTCCCAGACACACTGCCACCGTCAGCTTGCCTTCTTCCCATAGTGCATCCTGGTGCTGTGTCTCCTCTGGTAAGCATATGCACACACACTTGCCTGTCCACATGATGTAAAAGAAAACGATTAATCAAACCAGGCCAGTTCTGATGCTCATGGAGCCATTTTTCTGGAGATGCTTCCACCCAGGTGTCTAGCCACAACAATTTGTCACTCGTTTTTACCCCTCAAATTCTTACACTTTCACATTTTTCCTGCTTTGAATACCTACTCATTGTCAATACAGTGCCGCTTTATCTTGTATACAGGAAAGCAGGGTGGCCTGGAGCCTTTCCCAAAAGACTTGCGGCATGAGGCGGGGTACACCCTGGACAGGGTACCAATCCATCTTACGGCACACACACCTATTTAGCCTAATCTGCATGTTTTTCGACTGTGGGAGGAAACCGGAAGAAACACACCAAGAACGAGGAGAACGTGCAAACTCCATGCACACAGACCCGAGGCAGGGAATCGAACCCGGAACCTGGTGCAAGGCCACAGTGCTAACCACTAACAACACATCAACTTCAATAACTGACTGTTCTCTTAATGCCAAATACATGTCCCTCTTGACAGGTACCAATGTAATCAACACTATTCCTGTGATCTGTTAATGATTTCAATGCCATGGCTAATCTGTGAATCATATCACACATCCCTGAATCCATTGTCTGTTTTCTGTTGTCTAATATTAAGTATAAAGTCATAGTGTAATGTTCATGTTTAAAACAATTGTCTTGTGTTTGATAAACAGCTGAAAAGATACTTCAAAACAAGCTACGTAATACTGTCACGTTTAGATTTCACGATGAATGAAAGAGCTGGATTATGTCCAAAGCCGCATACTTGCGTACTAAGCAGTGTGCTCGGCTATAGAAGGGGCATTGCTGTAACGTACTCGACCCTGCAGTATTGTAGTAGGCACTACGCAGTGGGAGCGGCTTCTTCGCTCCGCCCCCTTTTCAGTGCTCGGGATTTACAATGCTCTGATTGGTTGCTGCGGCACGCGGCCCTGAACCAACCAGCACGCGGAGGAGGAAGGAGGAAGTGAAAGCATCAAGCGCTGTCTGTGTGGAGGAGAGAAAGACGAGCGGAGCCCAGAGACCTTACAGCGGCTACAAAATAAACTCTCCCCGCAGCAGTTTTCGGGCGGAGCAGCGCTCCACTCGCCGCTTCAGGTGAGTCAGATTTGTGGACGCGGGTTTGCAGGGGTTGCGGGGTTTTGGAGAGAAACGCTCGTGCGTGTGTATTTTTTATTTTTATTTTTTACTTCAGCGCTCAGAGTGAAGCGCGCGCGCGGAGTGAATCTCCTTCTCGTGACCCGCGGCTCGCGCTGTCGCTCGCGCTGATGTGTCGCTGTATCAGGGTCTGAATCAGGTAGGGCTAAACCTCAGCTTTACTTTATATACTTATAGCTTATTTAATTTTTTTAAGTTTATTTAATAAACATCCCGAGTATCGAGGTTATAGTTTAATATTTATGGCAGCGGAGTGTTTGTGTTGCAGTGTTTGTTTTAGATGCAAAAAAAATAAATGAATGTACACAGTTTAAGGTTAGGGTTTGTTTCCTGGATTTTGTTTATTTTTTGTCTATTTCATTTTAATTCTAACAAAGTTGATAAATTTAAAGCAAACTTCTATTCTTTAAGTTCTGCAGCGCATGCTTTAAAGCTGATCACATGATTTGATGTAAATATTAAAATTTTCTTGTGATTTGTTCTTCATTATTATCATCATGTAAGCTATCACAGGAGACTTTAGGCATGAGGTGGGGTACGCCCTGGACAGGGTGCCAATCCATCACAGGGCACACACACTCATCATGCACACGCTCCTCTTGTGATGTTTTTTTTTAAGTTTTATTTTAAGTCGATGCTTGTTTAAGACATAACTTTAAACCTGGGATAACAAATCAATGGTTAAACTAATTATCTGTCATTAGTCCTGATTGCCTGTCACGCTTAATTTGACTTGTGCTAAGAGATTCTTGAGATTTTTTTTTCAATAGTTTTATTTCTCTATTTTTTTTTTTTACCAAAAAATGATAGAAAAAAATCCCCCAAAACTTTCCATTGAGGAACTTTTGCAGCTTTTCATTGGTGCAAGCTTCCTGTTCCTGAACTACTGCACACTATAAGAAGTATGGCTTGTTCTTCTTCAGTTAATATGGAATGTAATTGTTGGTAAACCTGCTGTGCTGTGAGAAGAATATACTCCGCTTCTGGTATTGGAAACTAACCAGTTTTCAGGTGATAGGGGTGAGGCCACCGCTTTACATCCACCTGCATCTCAGCAGCCCGTTAATTTCCTAAAACAGCAGTGTTTTATTTCGTACTTATGTGTGTGTTGGCACTTACTGTCTGCATCACGTCTTTTTTTCTTTGTCTGTGAAAATTGATAATTC
The DNA here is from genome assembly GCA_011419295.1 of Clarias macrocephalus. NCBI lineage: Eukaryota > Metazoa > Chordata > Actinopteri > Siluriformes > Clariidae > Clarias > Clarias macrocephalus. The sequence continues at coordinate 14,065 of JAAGKR010006189.1, read as the reverse complement.
CTCATTTATCATCTGCCAAAAAAAAGCCACATTGTCAACATTGGCATGCTTGTTTTTGAGAGTTTTGTCAGAAGACTGTCTTTTCACAGTGACAGCAGATTCCAGTCATCTCGAATTAGTTGAGTCACTCGTGTGGCTGACAGTCGTGCAGGCGCCACCGCCTTTGCCTCGTGTACTAGCTCTTCTGATTTTCTGTTGACTATTACAGAGAGAGATCATGCTCGTGTGTGTGTGTGTGTGTGTGTGTGTGTGTGTGTGTGTGTGTGTGTGTGTGTGTGTGTGTGTGTGTGTGTGTGTGTGTGTGTGTGTGTCCAGCAACCCAAAAACACACACCATACACTGTTTGGTGGCAGTTAAACCACTGAGACGTTGTACTGTACATAGTCATCAGGTTAATAACAGTGGATGCTCACGTTCACGTGTGGTTAGTTTGAAGGACTCAAGTGCTTATCCGGTGCCTGTATATGTTATTATAGAAACGCTTGATTATAGCACAGTGAGCTGTGATGGACATCAGGTACAATGTTGACTGTATGTCCAGTTGATGTTGTGAATACATACTGGGATGGTGTCTGGCACCACATCGTGGTTTGGATAGAAGCAGTTACTGAAAATGAATGAATGAATGAATAACGGCCGTATAAAAGTGCAGAGTATCGTTTAGCTGGTTTTCAGCACATTCTCGCTCATGGTTATTTTATGCATCATGAACACCCGGTTCACATTCTGACCTTGCTCTCCATGATTTTATTTTGTCATTAGATTTGTGTTTTTTAAGATCAGAGCTGCACAACTGAATTTATTGCTCATGCCACATGGATATAAATTTCCCTCGCACACTTCCTTCCTCAGTCTCTCACTCACTTCGCGCTGTCAGTTTACAGCAGTGTCTAGGATTTTAGTTCTCTCTCACTTCTCTCTTTCTAGCACCCTATCATCCCCCCTCCTCCTCCCTTCTAAAACATCCCCGACTCACTTCAGCAGAGTTGTTACTTCGTAAATTGTTCCCCTGCTGATAGATTCTTCACTGACTTTGTCTGTAACAAATTTATTTATTTATTTCTTTTTGTTTTTGCGCAGAAGTTGAAGCGCTTTGCCCACCAGGCTTTCAGGGACCAGCAGGTATTCTCAGACAGCAGGTACATCAACACCCCTCCTCCGTATCCTCCTCCTCCCCCTCCTTATCCTCCCCCTCCTTCTCTGTCTATAGTTTGTAGCCTCAGATTAATTTGCTTTTTCAGTTGAGATGAGAGTTGCCATGCATGTAATTACCGCCTCTAGATTAATTACAGAAGAAGACAGGTGCAAATGGAGGTGTCAGTGTCACAGACTTGCAAACGATGTAAAATCAGGAGGAGCCTTGTCAGGAACTTGGATACACTGACTTTTAGCTTTCATGTACCAGTTAATGACAAATATGTTGATGAACTGCTCAGTTATGGCAGAGAAACGATAAATAGTAGTGATTATGTGTAATCACATTACTAGGGAAATGGACAGTGTTGCTTAGTTCCCCTCATGTGTGTGTGTGTTCCTCTTCGTGCTCTTTTCAAATCGGAGGAAAAAAAAGTTAACCCAGCAAAACAAGTTTATCATCTAGTGTGCTCACAAAGACGCATTTTACACATAAAACCATCCTGAAACGATATATATAAAGCGAAATTGAGCAAAGAAGCGTCGTCACGGTCCGTTCCGAGTGCCGAGAGTGAGCGAAGATTGTCTGAGCGACGAGTTAGAATGGATGTGTCTGAAGAAATTTATAACTAAGAGCTCTTTAAAAGGATTAGAGGTCGGTGATGTGCCAAAAAGATTATATCACAGTGCTTGAAAACATCTTCATAACGCAAAGTGTACAGTATCCCAGCCAAAAAAAATAAAAGGGGTCAAATTGTTGGCCAGCATCAAGCTAAAAAAAACAAAAAACAAACAAAAAAAATCCTATTTAAAATTGCTGCAACTTGGTGAAGTACTGTCCAGTACGTTGTTAAAACTGGGTAGGGTCGGATAACGCTGAACCGTCAGTTTCATGGATGAATATATAAATAACATATGTATAACATAAACGGTGATCAGCTGTTTAGTATGCTTGGTGAAATTGCACTGTAATAAAAAATGTACATGCTGTAGCTGTGTTCAATAGTGAAAGTAAGAACATTTCCATACACACACACAGTTAGTATGAGAACTCACTGTTTAGGATTGGGACTAAACCACTGTCTGTCCATAGTAACACCACCTAATCAGAACAAAGGCTTCAATTTGCTAGTGAGGATAAAGATTGTACTTTGAAGCAATGAAAAAACGGTTGTGTGGTCTGATGTGAGTCTAAATTGAACATTACGTTATTTGTCACATGTACCTCACAGCACAATGCTCCTGGTGTAGGTAGGGTTAGGGTTAGGGTTAAGGGCCTCGATCTGGGGCTCAACAGTGGCAGCTCGGCGATGCTAGGGTTTGAACCGTAAACCGCTTAAACCACCACCCATATACCAGAGCAAAGGGTCCGTGATGACCAGGGTATCGCATGTATGCAGTTTTGCTTTGCTGATGTCGTGGGAATATACCATGACATAAAGCAATCATTTCGCCTACCTTGATAGTTAATGTTTACATTTTACAGCATTCGGCATGTACATACTCTTATCCAGAGTGACTTTTATCTCATTATACATCAGAACTATTGAAGTTTGACGGCCTTGCTCAAAGGTAGCTTTGTTATGCTGGGGTTTGAACCTGTGACCTTCCAATCAGTAATTCAATGTCTTAAGCTCAACCCCTACGGTAAAGTTGGTAAAAACCTCCTATTATTGTGCGTGACGTATTTTTCAGCAGGGCATATCGTTAAATATTATTTTTGCTAAAATTATACCGGCAAATTGCCAACAAGGGCGACCTCGTGATCCTGAAGGACAAACTGTCCGTTCTAACAAACACATTATTTTGTTGCACTTAAAAAAAAAAAAAAGAAAGAAAAGAGGTCTTATTGTTTTGTGTGTGTTTGTGTCTGAATGGGATGAAAATGTTTGAACATTCCTCATTGTTCCAGCATGTGTCATTCGTGAGTTTCGTTTATTGTCTGAGCGCAGTGTACAGTGTTTGTGTGCGTCTCAGAGACAGTGATGTCCATCACACACTCCTTAAAACTTTCTGATCATGTCTTGGAATTCAGCTGGTATTGATGTGGCTTTAATAAGTTTTCATTAAAAGTTTGTGGATGTCAAACACTCTTCGTAGATAAAATTCCTCGGAACAATAAGCTCATCAGGTCTGGCAGGTTGCTTTATGGTGCGCTGCATAGCTTCGATTCTCAAGACGATCTGGCCTTGCTCTTACTGGCACTCGCTTCTCAGACTGAGAGGAGAGCAAACGTCGTGCAGATGTTCACTTGCTACAGCTGCATGCTCAGAGTCCATCCAGCTGTGCTTGCCTGGATCGCCTGTGGGGGTTTCTGTAAAAGTTTCGCTCTCTGACACCCGGCATATGCGCTGGCCCGTGGCCTGGAGCGCGTGCTAGTAATAATCAGGCCGTGCCCCTGTGGTGATCCCCTCTCTCGTGCCTCCTCCTCCTCCATTGTGCCACCTCTCCGGCGCTGGCACCGTCATTACCCGAGCACGCGAGTGTCTGTTATGACACTAATGAACTGCTCTAACACCGATCCGCATGAATCCCGCTGCGATCCTGAAAGCACTCCTTGGATCATGCGGATTTAAAACGCGGCGCACTTTCTTGCACTTGTTTTTCCAGAGACTTTTCTCTGAAGTCGAGATTTACTGTGTATGTGCCAGGACCCATGGCAGGTGCTTTTGGATTTATCGTGCAATGTGCTACTAATTCACAAGCTAAGGGGAGGAGGAGTGTGACGAACAGCGTGGGACCTTGTCTTGAATGAGCCGGTGCTGATACAGAGCGAGAGAGCAAAAGTCTTTCCCGGAGAGACACTTTTTTTTTTTTTTTTTTGCCCTTCTTGTAATGCAGGTCATGTCAAAGCAAAACTTATCAAGGTGAAGAGACGATCCAGATGAGTGCAGCAGTGAAGTGGAAGGAAAAGGTTTCTGCCAGGTTAGGAAAGAAACACAGCACTTTGGCCTGTCTACTTTGACTTCGCAGAACGTTCTAGCAGTATTTCTACCTCAGCTTTAGGCGTTTCACACACTCACTGCTGACCTCAGCTTGTTTGTTTTCTGCATGCTTTTTTTTTTTTTTTTTGCTCACGTTTTTTCTGTCGAGAAACCGAGCTCTATCAGACTCCACTCTGTTTCATGAAATGTTAGTTTTTTGGGCGTGCCCGCTTCTGCGTCGCTCTCCATGGACAGTCTGTCATGAAAAAAATCGTTCTCGGTTTGGTTTTCACACGAGACCCCACCAAGCTTTGGTCTGCGCTTCAGTGAGGTATCTGTTACAGTACGAAGAGCGCAGACGCTGCTACACTGTATCCAAGCTCTTGCTTTACACCATGACCTTGACGTTCTCTGCAGAGCGCAGATGAATCCGAAAGTCAGATGCTGAAATGCTCGATCCTGACACAGACACTCGATTGACTCGTGGGTTAAAATTGACCCGTTTATGACGAGAAGTAAAAGCGGACTCGTGTTACTGCAGCGGATCTCGGTGCAGACAGCAAATCTTTTATTTATATATTTTTAATCCTCTTGATGCACGAGCATATTTCTCAGCGAAAGCAGCGCAGCATTAAAGTAGACAAGCTGTCGATGTGGTTGTGTAATTTTAGATATCTTTTTTTTTTTTTTTTTTTTTGCGTGTCCCAAATCCTTTAAGACAGTTAATTTTTAACCCCTTTCATGACCTGATTAGGAGTCTTTTTTCTCCTAATTTGATGTTAATTGATATGAGCATCTCAGCCCAGCAGAAATTAAATGTTATGTCCTCTATAATAAATTTGATGGTGGTAGTCCACAAATCTTTTGCACTCAAGTTAAAAATATATATATATAAAAAAAAACTTGTACAGGTCTGGAATAAAAGTGACTTGTAACAAAAAAGTGACTTTTCCTAATTTTAAAGGCTTTAAAGTAAATAACTTTAAAAGTTTTTGCATGTAAACAGAATGTTATCAATAATAATTGAAAATTACTAATAAATAGCACCTATACGTTTTGAAGACTGACAACTACACTACATCATTGCATTTTTGTTTATATCGTTAATATGTTTGAGTTTGAAATTAAGTACATAGTTTAAGGTATAGAATTTCTCTGTAACAAAGTATGTCATGATAAATAAATAAATAGAAATATAGCACAATTTTTTTATTTTACATTTTTAGTGTGTGTGTGAGAAACATTTACCTTATTCTGATTAAAAAATTTTTTATAATTGAATGCATGCAGTGATAAAGTATATATTGGGGCTAACTTCAACAACAGAGGAGACACGTCCGCATTGAGGGACTCCGAGAGCTTCAAAAGTAGCCAATCAGAAAATGGGTTGCCAAAATGTAAACCCCTCCCCCCATTTTTGATTGGCTGGTATTGTCCCTCAGCTAGTATTCGTGATTAGCTGGAGCTAGCGCTGTAGCAGTGAGCGCGTGCTAATTTTGGAACGCTGCAAATGCGGAAGCGGGATGAGAGAAGTGATCGGGTCATTGAGTCATTCACTCGATTGGTGAATTAATAGTGTTTTGTTTACACTGTGTGATTGTTTTGGAGTAACCAAGTGAACACGTGAGCGTAGCGAGATCAGAATGCAGAACTGTTAAACCTTTCAAAAGTCTTTGCCTTTACTCTCCTACCACTGTCAGAATTTTTAATCCCATTTTTTTGTCGTCCTGCCTCAGGGAGTTCTTCGTTGCCTCTGGTTTTCTGGAAGCAGGCCAAATGGTCTCAGTTTTTTTCGGCGTGTGATTGGTGTGTTCACACCTTCCCAACCGGCCAGGTTTCAGCTCAAATGGGCTCAATAAAACACGTGTCACACACGTCAAACGGTTTTCACACCTGCTCCTTGTCCTCACCAGAGGATTTGTGTTGCACTGTATCTTCTTCTTTGCTCTGCACTGCTTTCTCATCGTCAAATGGTTTCCATGTGCTGGATGGTGTTCTTTGATTAGTTCAAAACGTTGCCGGGACATTATGGGATGCGACTCGTAAAGCGGACCTGCAAAGCTATTACCGTTTTCATATGCACGCTTGTGTTTTTGGATGATGATCAATGCTTTAAAGGGTCATTTCTAGACATTCAGATGGCTTCTAGTGTGCGTATACAAACAAACAAACATGAGAAAATCAATATATAAACAATATCTAATAAGCATACACAAACAAACAAACTCAAGGAAAAACGCAATATATAAACAATATATAATAAACATGTACAAATAAACAAACAAACAGGAGAAAAACTCAATATATGAGTTATATATTGTCTCATTTAAGCCCTGAGCAATAAAAGTTGTGAGTCAATTAGATTTTCCCCCTACTGTGACATCATATGAGAAGATGAGAAGACCTTATTGCTCAGCTCTGCTGTTTGCTGGCGGGGCGTGGCTCAGGAGCTTGAGGTAGGAGACACATATACCCTATTGGGTGTTTCAGCTGAGGCATTAACACACAGCTCTGAGATCTGCAAAGAAATAGGAAAATAATGGGACCTTTAAACATGTATTTAAGTGCAAATAAAAAATGCACATATCTCTGTAAGAAGGAAATGCATTTGTGGATGAGATGTGGTCTAGGTTTTTCCTGATTTATAGTTTGAGCGAAATGTTTCTTCAGGATCGTCGTGCAACACAACACTATGCAAGTGCAACTACGCAGCAGTGTGAGGTGAGTGAAGGACAATTAATACACAGGACCATAAAGGTGTTATTGAGGTAAACATTTTTTTTTGTTGATGTTTTGTTTTGGGAAAATAATTAACATGTTTTTTTTTTCTTCTTACTCGTGACCACAAGAGTTGTAGTAGCGCTTTATTGGCTCTGTGTGGTCACACGGTTGCGAGCGTGTAATCCTGTAATGGATACCACTTTCCGTCAGAAAGTACGAGATGAACATTAAGCGCCTGATTGCGGCCAGGAATGCAGGAATCGCAAAACCGGTTTCTTGGGGTTTGAGGAGTGGCGTACATGCTGTCCTCTGCTAATCTTGACAAAGATGGGCATTTGAGCTCATGTATGAGAAAGTGGTTAGAGAGGTGCACTCTTTGTTGACCCTTTGTTACTGGAAACAATGTGTGACCTCCATGTGCGTTGTTGTGAATCTGAGTTCGCAAACGCCGATTAGCCTAATCTGCATGTCTCTGGACTGTGGGAGGAGACCAGAATACCTGAAGGAAACCCACCAAGCACGGGGAGAACATGCAAACTCCATGCACGCAGAGACGAGAATTGAACCCGGACCCTGGAGGTGCAAGGCGACAGTGCTAACCGCTACACCACCGTGCCGCCCCAAAAACATGCAGATTAGCCTAATTGGCTCAATTCCCAAATGTCTCGTAGTATGCAAGTGTGTGTGTGTGTGTGTGTGTGTGTGTGTGTGTGTATACCCTGCCTTGTGCCCGAAGCCTCCTGGGATAGTCTCCAGTGACCCTTGACCCTGTAGATTCATGATAAGCATTAAACAGGATGAATGAACGAACGAGTAGTCTGCTCCACAACACGACGTAACTAGCGGAGGATATCCACGCTGTTGGATTTACACTCGGCTTGACAGCTTTTGACTTTCCAGCTCGACTGATTAAAGCACGTCGCTGACAGGGTTTGGGAATCCGCTTGGCGCAGCTGGTCGCGCATCATCACAGCATTTTGTTTTCCCCACTTGTTTTTTTTCCCCCTGTCATCTTTAAAGCGACAAGGTGACTGTGCCTATGCTGTCATGTTAAAAGAAAACTGCTGTGCCATGAATCTTTCCTCGTTTCGACAGAAACTCTCCCGAGCCTCCTAACGCTCGAGCCGATGCGTCGCTGCTTTCTAACAAGCGCTGCGAGATCTGCGCCGTGCCTCTGACAGCAACGAAACCTGTGAGCAGCGTGTGTACGTCTGCGGGCGGTCCCTTTCCCTCTGTGAGGCCTGAAATAACCGAGACAGATTACTGCATGGTATAACAGGCTGTGAATCTGTTTGTCTTTTGTACATATCTGAGCTGCTGGAATGCTCCCGCACCAGTCTGGTGTTTAAGACATGCTTGATGTGGCGTACTGTATACCGCTTTAGTGGAGATGAACGTCAGGTGGCTTTCTTCTCCCCTCCTGTGCTTTAGTTGTGCTCTGTTTGATCTGATTATCTTATCTCTTTCTCTCTCTCTCTCTCTCTCTGTCTGTCTTTCTTTCTGTCTTTCATGCTTCCTTTATCTCTCATTCTCTTGTAAGACGAGGCGTCCGTCTACAGTACGCACCTTCACCCACTGTACCCTCTCTCTCACTGCCCTGTGTGCAGAAACAAACCGCCTCGGCATCACGCAGTGATTTAAGTGAAATTAAATCTCAGGGCTGTGTCATTCATAGAGTGAAAAAAGTTTGCACTCTCTCAGAACAAACATCGGCTTTTCTTACACCTTGCTCTCGTGTACCGTGCTTGATTCTTACGGTGACTCGTAACCAACAAAGTGTTTAAGATATTAATACAAGAAAAATAAGTTTTAACTTTTTCGCATTAAAACTAAACATTTGGGAATTTATATCCCGGCTGGATAAAATGGCTACAAATGAGACGTCTAAATTTTGAAGAAGTTTGCTTTTCTGCAGAACATCACATTGAGAACAAGAGCATGCATTCTGAACAGATGAGACATGTGTTTTGAAGTACACATGGGGAAATAAACACATACTTTGCTGTCCAGTCATCTTTAAACATTTGGCTTTTGTCACTTTTTTTTTCTTTTTCTTATGTAGTTATGTCATTTCTTCTAATCAGACTAGAAAGTGGAAATATAAATATAAAAAAAAGTCTGTAAAAATTTCCTTCAATTTCTTGATACTTTTTATTAAATACTTGACACAAAATTCCTGATGGTCAGAAGAAAAGCTCTTGTCTCGCGGTCACTGATCCACTGAGTCACTGAACTGTGACCGTTTTGTTTGTTTTGTTTTTTCCCCCTCAGACATTCACTTGTTTTTGCTGTCGTGTTTAAGTGCGTGTTGCAGAAATCTGCAGAAAGATGTTTTGGGGTCTGCATCAGGAGCACTGGGGGTCTCCCATTGTTGATCCGTTTAGCCCCCAGTCTTGCCAACCTTCCCACCCTTTAAATTTTTTGAAATCAGATTAAGAGACTGAGAGGGCATGAAGACTTCAACCATTTTTGGTCTCTTTAAACTTTTTGGTACAGTTTGTATTTTCTTCATGTCCATATGTTTTCTTCAGCTACTTGGGTTCTCACCAACTCCCTAGATTAAGTAATTGTGTGTATGGTTCCAACTTTGTGGCCAGTTCTAACTTTTGCACTCTCCCATCAAGGCGACAATCACCAACCAGGGAATCCAAAGACTAACCCTGCTACCCAGACACGTGTCGCCAGCCGACTGCATATTTTTCCAACTCTGGTGATGATGTAACGCGCTCGGAGAAATGCGTGATCCTCCCCTTCCTCTCAAGTGAGCTCATGATTATCGTTTATGTGAAAGGCTCTGGCTAAACCCCCAAACCCACCTGCAACTCACCGCCCGGGAGGGCATGGCCAATCTGTTATCTAGACCCCCGCCTACGGATGGGTGGAACATCTCCCGGGAAACTTAACTTGCGATCAACGGATGATAGGGCGAGCACATTTCTGTTGTGTCTGTGCTTATTCGAGCTGCACGTTTTTGGTTCCTTAGATAAACTCCAGCACTGCTACAACCCTGATCTAGAAAGAACTTAATGTAATGTATTTATTATTTAAAATATGCATGTACAGTACTAATCATCATTTTATTAGGGGTGCTCTTCTAATTTTATTATGGGTGCTCAAATCTTTTTTTTTTGGGTCCGATCATCAATCCCGATCACAGAAATCAGAATCGGCTGATTAAATAATACCTAATTACCAATCGCTGATCACAGGTGTGTGTGTGTGTGTGTGTGTGTGTGTGTGTGTGTGTGTGTGTGTGTGTGTGTGTGTGTGTGTGTGTGTGTGTGTGTGTGTGTGTGTGTGTGTGTGTGTGTGTGTTTCTATTTTAAACAGCAGCGCACAAATATAATTCAAAAGTATCATACATTTAAAACTTATTTGACATTTACGATGTTGAAGGCAACATGTGCAACATATTCCATTCTCTTATTATTTCAAGTAGATTATCATTTAGAAACTGAAATCAATATAATAGACTACACTTGACTAAAGAGCAAAGAAGTTTCTGTTGCATGAAGCGGGTCTTGCAACCCCACCGACAGCTTATCTAAAATGTAACTGTCTTACTATACTCGCACTAGGTTGTAACCTGCAGCACGTGAAACAAAGCTTTGTCACAAAGTAAACACCGGGCTGCTTGGGAACCGCTATTTATTTCTCTTGCCGTTTTTTTGCCATAATAGTTTTAGTCTTAATAAGGCTGATTAGAGACTTAGAAGGGTTATCTCCTGCCCTTGCATACCGAAATTATTCACTTTGTGTTGATTTTATCCGGCGAAAAAGGTTTCTTGTGTTAAAGCTTTTGGCAGGCGTTTCCCCAGTGTTCCCCCACGTGATCAGCCGGTCGAGAGACAACAGATCTGTAAAAATTAAGCGATTATTGGCGATCAGCAGCACATCTAAATTTCATGGACTTTCCTGCTTTTATCAATCCCGAAGGTGTCCAAAATGAGCAACAATCCCTTTTGAGCAGTTGATCTTGAGATGTTTCTGATACTTTATGCTCTGTAAAGCCTTAATAATAGCTCTAATCCCAGGGTGCTGTTAGTTAATAGCTTTGCAAGAACTGTTTCAGGACAGCTGACCTTCTCATCTTAAAATACCAACCCAGTGTTGTTGTTGTTGCTGCTGTTGTTGCTGTTGTTGTTGTTACTTAATTACCTAAAGCCATATGTGTTACTTCATGACTGCGAAAAATCTTCAGTATTGTTCTAGAATGTAGAAAATTAAATCCAAACCTTTGACTGGAGTTATAAGATCTACCAGCTATGACTAATCAAAATGGTTTGTGGCTCTGAGGCCGTGGAAATGAAAGTGTTTTTATAAAGTAATACAATATTACATTTGATTTCGAACATGAAACAATAAAACAAATAAAAATAAATTAAATAAGGAGCAGGAAGAAGTGTGTGTATATATATTTTATTATTATTACTGTGTGTTAAATGTTTTGTTATTGTATATATCATGATGAGCCTAAAAAGTTTTATTTTTTATTTATTTTTATTTATTTTTCTATTTTATTTTTCTCTAAATTAGACATGACTAGTTCTTACCCACCGGGCACTTTTTTTTTTAACCACATGACAGCTTCTAACCACGGAGGGTCGAAAGCTTAAACATTTTCTCCGAGACACGTGAAGCCACCTACCCAAGACTTTTCAAAAATTACTGCTACTTTAACATACTCGGAGGAAAGACGCATCCACTCCTTTCTTTATGCATGAGCTCACAGGCAGCCATGATCTTAGTTATGGAGATGCGTGAGGAATTTTAACAAAAATAAAACAAAAACCTACTTGAAGTATATGCCTCCGACATGGACGAGCAGCTTCATTTAAAAAGACGAAGAAAGAAGAACGTTAAAAGTTTTTTTTTTTTTTTTTTGAGGTCATTAATCATTATATCAAGGAATTACATTACTTAGTTTTAATTTTAAATTTTTCAGAACTAGCCATGCTGCCATTGTAAGCCAATACACAAACATGCGTGCACACACACACACATGCACACATGCACACATCCGTCCTCTGTGTATAAAGGAAATGTCTGAGAACAGAGTCAGGTGAGCGACTTCCTGTTATAGCCTGCATTGTGCACGTGTTCATTTCCTGCTTTTAACACACACTTGAAACACTTTGCTTGTCCCTTTATCCTTCGTTCTATCAGAGTTAAGATGATTCAAGCGTTCTGTCGGTTGTGAGCAATCTGCGGTTTTATTATTAGCTGTTATTTTTATAATCAGGTAATCACAGCTTGCAGGCTTTTTAAAGCTGAAGTGTGTTTTCCTCATGTGTTTACGGCGGATTGTTTTTCCTGGCTTGCATTTGCAAAAAAAAATTTTTATATATAAAAAAGTGCAAGCCACAATTAGAGCTTGAAAAGGCAGAAAATAATACAGTGGTGGGTCAGTATGCCCCTATTCCTCGCTGAAAATAGATGTACAGCGCACACTTCAAAAGCTCGAGCTCTAAAATTAGGCTGTGGCTATGAGTTGTAAGATTTAACCACCGTGAATAAATATATAGGAGGAAAGTGTGTGTATGTGCACGTGTGCTTGTACTAACAGTAGCCTGGCCTTGTGTGTGAGGTTTAAGGGCGTTCCCACTGGCAGACCTCGCGCTGGTGGCGGTGACTCGTCCGTCCGTCCGTCTGTCCGGTCAGTGTGTTAAGCACCGGACCTCTGGGACGTGTGTGGGTGTGTATTTAAGACCGTGAGGGTGAAGGAGGGGGGAAAGGACAGCTGGGTGGCTTTTGTGTGTCTGTGAGAGAGTGTGAGAGTGTGTGGTGGGGGTGATTAAATCACAGTGTCGTCTTTGTTTCCCTCTCTGTGCCAGTCACAAAATGAATCATTTGAAGACTGCAGCCACTGAGAAAGAGAGAGAGAGAGAGAGTCGAGCCTCAGTGTCCGAGCGCCGTTTACTCCTCCTGGAGGGTGTGGGGCTTAAAGGGAGCACAGGGGCGGGGCAAGGGCAGGGCCTTAAACAGACCGTGATCATTCAGTCGTAGTGCTGAGTGGTGTATGAAAAGTAACTAGGCATCAAAAATTGGTAATAAAGTCCATATTTATAATACAAACTCATTGAAACGAATTGTACGTGGACTTTATTACATGGGAAAATTAAATCAGATCTTTACATTTCAACAGCCTTTTCTTCTTGCATCGTTCACCGAACCTGAGCTCATCAGCTTTACATGACAGTTTGTTTTATTGTCTCCGGACATAACGTTGTATTCTTTCCTTTCACTGTACGCCACCATCTCTGCAATGGATGAACACTTTATAGCGTGATGCGATCTTGGTCGGCCATCTTTGTTTTACGCAGCATGTGCTGCCTCTGGTGGCCGATGGCTGTACTGTCCCACTGTAGTGTGTTAGCGGTGCAGTGTGGAGCCTGGAGCAGTGCTACTGTTTAAATATAAACAGACTTCTGATTGACAGACTGCTGACCCTGTCACCCTGTCAGTATGTCCTGTGATCACTGAGGGTGTGTTTCTGTGTGTGTCCTGTGATCACTGAGGGGGTGTGTCTCTGTGCGTGTCCTGTGATCACTGAGGGGGTGTGTCTCTGTGTGTGTGTCCTGTGATCACTGAGGGGGTGTGTCTCTGTGTGCGTGTCCTGTGATCACTGAGGGGGTGTGTCTCTGTGTGTGTGTCCTGTGATCACTGAGGGGGTGTGTCTCTGTGTGTCCTGTGATCACTGAGGGGGTGTGTCTCTGTGTGTGTCCTGTGATCACTGTGTGTCCCTGTGTGTCCTGTGGTCCCTGTGTGTCCCTGTGTGTCCTGTGGTCTCTGTGTGTCCTGTGGTCTCTGTGTGTCCCTGTGTGTCCTGTGGTCTCTGTGTGTCCCTGTGTGTCCCTGTGTGTCCTGTGGTCTCTGTGTGTCCCTGTGTGTCCTGTGGTCTCTGTGTGTCCCTGTGTGTCCTGTGGTCTCTGTGTGTCCCTGTGTGTCCTGTGGTCTCTGTGTGTCCCTGTGTGTCCTGTGGTCTCTGTGTGTCCCTGTGTGTCCTGTGGTCTCTGTGTGTCCCTGTGTGTCCTGTGATCTCTGTGTGTCCCTGTGTGTCCTGTGATCACTGTGTGTACGCCACCATCTCTGCAATGGATGAACACTTTATAGCGTGATGCGATCTTGGTCGGCCATCTTTGTTTTACGCAGCATGTGCTGCCTCTGGTGGCCGATGGCTGTACTGTCCCACTGTAGTGTGTTAGCGGTGCAGTGTGGAGCCTGGAGCAGTGCTACTGTTTAAATATAAACAGACTTCTGATTGACAGACTGCTGACCCTGTCACC